>PVKV010041780.1:0-11199 GCA_004027835.1 Alouatta palliata
AAATGAGAATCATCAGGAAACTGTTGCATACTGAGTGCCATATGTCATCCTAGTGTTGTAGAAGTAGCAGTAGTCTTTACAGTGCTGGTATTGCTGGAGGTGGTAGAAATAGTAGTAGGTAGCAGTAAAATAATAGAGGTGCAGCCCATAATGACTGTTTTATGGGGCAAAAACTTTAGATTTAGCTCAGGGCCAAGCCCTGTCAAATACAAGGTACTAAATTCATATAGAGTTGACTAGCACTCATGATGTTTCCTGTCATAAATCAAGATGACTTGACACAACCGAATTTTCTTTAAGAAGTGAGGGAGTCAGCAGATTTGTAGTGGCTGCTGCTGCTGGGAAATTCACAGCACGTAATTTATGCTCAGCTTTGGCCCACAGAAAGTGTCAGAAGGACAGCTATATTCTTGAGTGTGTGAATGTATGTGTGTAAAATGATGTGCATTGGACTGTGACTCTGTTCCAAGAAGGATATAAGAATTTCATTATTTTATGAACTCAAGTGGGAAAATAGTGAACCATCCTGAAAACTAAACCATAGTATTTAGAAATCAAGAGAATCATTTTTAGAGGGGAAAGGTACCGGTGTAGACTTATTAACAGTATTTGCAATGTGTCCTCTTTATGGATGGATAACACTGAAGAACACATTTAGCATATTAGTTGACTTCACAATTGATTCCTCCAGGGGATCCACTGGCCCTACACATGTATTGTAAAAGGAAAGAGGAAAGAAGAATGGAAAAGTGGTTTTATCTCATGATCTGCAACAAAAGCTGCTCTAGAATCAGGACTTAACGGCCAGGCCTAAAGCAGGGAGTGAGAACAATTATTTAATGATCCAAGGAAAATCATACAAAGTGCTACGAAAGAAAAGATTTTCAGCATAAACATGGGTATGTGAGCCACCTTTAGGTGAAAAACACATATGTTCTTTTTAAAAGTAGCCTAAAGGTTTATTTTCTATCTGTGAACCGAAACACAGATCTAGTGAACCTACCTTAGAATTTTAAGTAGAATGAAGATGAACACTTGTGCTCGCTTCAGCAGCACATATAGTAAAATGGGAATGATACACAGAAGATAAGCATGGCCCCTGCACAAGGATGACACACAAATTCGTGAAGATTTCCATATTTTTAGACTTAAACATAAGACCTAAAACCATAAAAGCCCTAAAAGAAAACCTAGACGAGACCATTCAGGACATAGTCGTAAGCAAGGACATGATGACTAAAACACCAAAAGCATTGGCAACAAAAACCAAAATAGGCAAATGGGATCTAACTAATCTCCAGAGCTTCTGTACAGCAAGAGAAACAATCATTAGAGTGAACTGGCAATCAACAGAATGGGAAAATCTGTTTGCAATCTCCCCATCTCACAGAGGGCGAATATCCAGAATCTACAAAGAACTAAAAGAGATTTACAAGAAAAAGGCAAACAAACAAACAAATCAGTTCAAAAGTGGGCGAAGGACATGAACAGACACTTTTCAACAGAAGACATATATGAGGCCAACAAACATATGGAGAAATGGTCATCATCACTGGTCACTAGAGAAACGCAAATCAAAACCACATTGAGATACCAACTCATGCCACTTAAAATGGCGATCATTAAAACATCTGGAGACAACAGATGCTGGAGAGGATGTGGAGAAACAGGAACACTTTTACACTGTTGGTGGGAGCATAAATTAGTTCAACCACTGTAGAAGACAGTGTGGTGATTCCTCAAGGACGTAGAAATAGAAATTCCATTTGACCCAGCAATCCCATTACCTGGTATATATTCAAAGGTTGATAGACTGTTCTGTTGTAAAGACACACGCACACGTATGTTCATTGCAGCACTGCTTACAATAGCAAAGACCTGGAACCAATGCAAATGCCCATTCATGATAGACTGGATAAGGAAAATGTGGCACAGGTGCAGCATGGAATACTATGCAGCCATAAAAAAATGACGAGTTTGTGTCCTTTGTAGCGACATGGTTAAATCTGGAAACCATCATTCTAAGCAAACTGAAACAAGAAGACAAAAGGAAACATCACACGTTCTCACTCATAGGCCGGTGTTGAACAATGAGAACTCATGGACGAAGGGAGTGGAGCATCACACACTGAGGTCTGTTGGAGGAGACTAGGGGAGGGACAGCAGAGGGTAGGGTGGTTGGGGAGGGAAAACACAGGGAGAAATGTCAGATATAGCTGACATGGGTGATGGAGGCAGCAAAGCACATTGCCACATATGCACTTATGCATAATGCTGCATGATGTGCACATGTACCCCAGAACCTAAAGTAAAATTACACACACACACGCACACTGACAGACATATTTATATGTACATATATATACATATATATAAGTGTATGTGTGTATATATACACGTATATGTGTGTGTCTATATATATATTTATATATATAAATACATATATATATAAATACATATATATATTTATATACACAGAGAGAGAGAGAGAGAGAAAATTGACAACTTAAAGAAAGTACTTTATTGTATAGATCAATTAAAATACTAGAATTTTAAATTCAATAACTGATATCAGTTTACACATGAGAAGACTGAAGACTTGTAGAGTTTGCCTAATTCATTGAACAAGTAGTGTCTGTGCCCAAATTAGAACCTAGAAATGATTTTGAAAGAAAGAAGTGTATCATTTAAAGAACAAAGTGTGCAGAAAGTGGTTAGATATTAATGTTTACTCAACATTTCTTCCAAATCAACAACAATATAAAGCAGATTTACACAAAAAATACTTTGAAGTGTAACATGCTAAAAACTAAAGTGGTACTATTATCGCATGAAATGTGTTTTCAAAGTCTGCTTTGACATTTTTGTGCTGTGAATTTTAGGAAATCAAGGGAAAAAAAGCATTAACTGACCTCTGTATATCATATGCAATCATATGAGTATAGATTCGTATGGTAGATTAATAAAGTGTCATATTCTTTCTGAAGAGCTATACATCTTGGTATGTGCATGGAATTATATGTTCCTATCACTGAGTAAATTATGGAAAGAGACAAATGTATTTTATCCAAAAGAGCAAGTTGTGAAATGGCAAGAATTACTAAGAATTACATTTATGTAAACACAGAGAGGTATAGACAAGTAATAAAATATTTTATTGGCAAACATTTATAAAGCAAGTTCATCGAAGAATAATCTGAACATTCTGACACAATTTGAGAATGAATCCCTTTTCCAAGCACGGTGACAGACGCCTGTATTCCGAGCACTTTGGGAGACGGAAGCAGGTGGATCACGAGGTCACCAGATTGAGACCATCCTGGCCAGCATGGTGAAACCTCGTCTCTAATAAAACGACAAAATTATTAGCCAGGCATGATGGTGTGCGCCTGTGGTCCCAGCTACTCTGGAGTCTGAGGTGGAAGAAATCGCAGAACGCAGGATGCAGATGTTGCAGTGAGCCAAGATTGTGCCACTGCACTCCAGCCCTGTGACAGAACAAGACTCCAACTAAAATAAATAAATAAATAAATAAATCAATAAATAAATAAATAAAGGTGAGCCTGCATCTAAGTAAATAAATGCAAGTCTGCCTCTAAATCATTGTAGAGTTAGATAGGTAAATAAATAAATGTTGCCAGCCTGGGTCCAAATAAATAAACCAGTAAATGTGAGCCTGCCTCCTAATAATCAGATAGCCAGAGACATAAATAAATGAATCCAAGCCTGTCTCCAAATAGATAAACAAAGAAATGCGACCTATTTCTCCATAAGTAAGTACATCATTAAATGAATAAATAATATCGGGTCTGCCTCTAAATAAATTGATTAATATATTGATAAATAAAGCAATAAATAAACGGACCCACTTGGTGGTGCATGATTTTCATCCCTCACCCACAGGGAGCCTGAGCTGGGTATATCACCTGAGGTCAGGACACCCAGACAAGCCTGACCAAAGGATCAAGCAAACCCTGTCTCTGTTTAAAAACATAATGAGATGAAAATAACTAAGTAAATACATCAATAAATGCCAGCCTGTATCCAAGTAAATAAATCCAAGCCTGCCCCTAAATCAGTATACGTACAGATAAGTACATGAATAAATGCAAGCCTGCACAAAAATACATATGTATATCAGTAAAGGTTTCAAGTCTGCGTCAAAATAAATAAATGAGTAAATGTGAGGAGGCCTCTAAATAATTAGATAGCTGGATAAATACGTGAATTGAAGCCTTCCTACCAATATACAAATAAATAAATAAATAAGTAAATAATTGCGACCTGCTTCTCCATAAGAAAGCCAGAAAATAAAAAATCAAATAAATAGGAGTCTGTCTCTAAATAAATACATTAACATATAGATAACTCAATCAATAAATAACCATGCTTGGTGCCTCATGTTTATAATTCCCCACCCATTGAGAGCTTGATCCAGGTATATCACCTGAGATCATGACACAGCCTGTCCAAGATGTTGAAGGAAACCCTGTCTCTATTTACAAATATAATAAGATGAAACTAAATAAATAAATAAATGCAAGCCAGCCTCCCAGCCTTTAAGTAAATACATAAATAGGTAAGTAAATAAATATATAAAGGCCAGGTGCTGTGGCTCACGGCTGTAATTCCAGCTCTTTGGGAGGCCGAGACGGGCAGATCACAAGGTCAAGAGATCCAGACAATCCTGGCTAACATGGTGAAACCCCGTCTACACTCAAATACAAAACTATTAGCCAGGCGGTGTGTCACGCCATTGTGGTTCAAGTTACTTGAGAGGCTGAGGCGGGAGAATCACGTGAACCCACGAGATGGAGGTTGCAGTGAGCCAAGATTGCACCACTGCACTCCAGCCTGGTGACAGAGCAAGACTCTGTGTAACATAATAATTAAATAAAAAAATGCGAGCCTTCGTCTAAGTAAATAAATGCAAGCCTGCCTCTAAATCATTTCACAGATAGATAAGTAAATAAATAAATGTAAGCCTGCACACACATATATAAGTATAAATATAAATGTTGCAAACCTGGGTCTAAAGAAATAAATCAGTAAAAGTGAGCCTGCCTCTAAATCATTAGATGGCTAGATAGATAAATACATATATTCAAGGCTGCCTGCAAATATATAAAAAAATAGATACATAGATACATGCGACCTGCTTCTCCATAATTACGTAAGCAAATAAATAAATAAATAAATTCGAGTCTGCCTCTAGTTATATCCATTAATAGATAAGTAAATCAGCATGCAAATAGCCACGCTTGGTGCACCAGGCTTTTAATCCCACGCCCACTGGGAGCCTGATCTGTGTATATAACCTGAGGTGAGAACATCTAGACCAGCCCAGCAAAAATTGTGAAAGAAACCCTGTCTCTATTAAAAAATATATATATGATGATAGTAATTAAATAAATTCAATAACTAACAAATGCCAGGCCGCCCCCCTGCCTCAAAGTAAATAAATAAATCAATAAATAAGTAAATAAATAAATAAAACCTGGGCTAGGTGGCTCACAGCTGTTATCCTAGAACTTTTGGAGACCGGGAAGGGTGGATCACCAGGTCAAGAGATCAAGACCATCCCAGCCAACATGGTGAAACAACGTTTGTCATAAAAATACAAAATTATTAGCCAGGTGTGGTGACACGCGACTGTGGTCCCTGCCACTCCAGGAGCTGAACTGGAACAATCACTTGAACTCCAGAGCCCGAACACTGTACGAGGAAGAATGTATTAGGGAGGAACTACCAAACACATGTATAGCCAGCAGATCTCGTGAGAAATCCCTAGCATAGGGAAACTGCCTCAATGATTCAATTATTACATCCACCTGGTCTCTCGCTTCACAGGTGCCGATTAAGGAGATCACAATTCAAGTTGAGAGTCTGCGTAGGAGCACAGCCACATCTTATTACCAATTTTGAAATTGGTATGTTAAGTATGATTGGGTGTTAGGTCATGTGGAAAGAATTACTCTAATGAAGGTCACCTAGAGAAATGCAATGGTATGCTTAAGCTTAGATTATTGAAAATATGCAGAAGCTGGAATTAAGAATCGATTAAAATAGTTAATATCTATCACTTGAGTAATGAGATCTCATGTTCGCCCTCCTAAACTTTACCAATAATTAGTAAGCGGAAGATTTTTAAGGTTTAAACTCACCGACTACTGAAGTGAAAATAATGTAACTCAGATGAACAAGTGATAATCTACCTAAAAGAGTCAAATCTCAGATAAAAACCGAATTTACACAAATTATGCAACAGAATTTTCAGTAGTCACAGAAGCAGAAAATACAAAGCCGTCTACTTCTGGTAATACCACTGCTGGATTTCAATATCACGTTATTTATATATATATATATATACATACATATATATTTGACAGGATTATTGAAATGTAATTTATATATCATAACATTCACTTGATTAAAATTACCAATTCAAAGATACTTTCAGTATATTCAGCTTTGTACACCATTATCATCAGCTCGTTTAAGGACATTTCTTATAATTGCGGGTCTTAAATGACACCTCCCTACAGATGCTGTGCCTGCCTACCTTTAAAAGAACTACCCTCTGTATTTCCTACTTCTTTCCTTTGGACACTCATAACTATCTGTTGTTATTTTCCTTAGTTACTGGCCTCCTTCCTTGTTGTTTATGTCTCCCTGCAGAAGATAAATTTCTTAAGGAGAAGCTCTTTATGTCTCTCGTGAACATCTTTGCAATCCAGCTAATAAGGAAGCACAGGGCCTGCCTGTATTATGTGGTCTCTAAAAACATTTGCTGAATGAATAATCTAGCAAGATATAGTTACCACAGTAGATGAGCCTGTGGAGCAATGGGGAATACTGAGAAGACCCCTCAGCTTCTTTAAAAACTAGCAAGCATTGGGAGTGAAGACCTCAAGAAGAAGATTCCACTGCTAATAAAATAGGTGGATCTCTTCCAATTAATTAGAAAAATAAAAAGATATCATCATATTTGCAGCTATACTGGCAAAGAAATTCATATTTCTCACTTCAAAACGTAAAACACACAAACTAAATGTCTCTTTATACATCAATCCCATATCTGGTGTTGTTAACTAAGCGTGGTTATACAGGGCAGTGTACAGTTCTGGAGCTAGAAAGCCAGAATTTGTATTCATATTCTGCAACTTACAAACCGTGTGACTTTGGGCAAAGGACTTAGGTGCTTTGTGCTTTCCTTTGTACATTGATAAAACAGACAGATTGATAGCTTCTATATCATAAGAGCTGTTTTGAGTATTAAATGAGAATCATCAGGAAACTGTTGCATACTGAGTGCCATATGTCACCCTAGTGTTGTAGAAGTAGCAGTAGACTTTACAGTGCTGGTATTGCTGGAGGTGGTAGAAAGAGTAGTAGGTAGCAGTGAAATAATAGAGGTGCAGCCCATTATGACTGTTCTATGGGGCCAAAACTTTAGATTTAGCTCAGGGCCAAGCCTTGTCAAATACAAGGTACTAAATTCATATAGAGTTGACTAGCAGTCATGATGTTTCCTGTCATAAAACAAGATGATTACACACAACCGATTTCTCTTTAAGAAGTGAGGGAGTTAGCAGATTTGTAGTGGCTGCTGCTGCGGACAACTCATAGCACATAATTTATGCTCAGCTTTGGCCCACAGAAAGTGTCAGAAGGACAGTCATATTCTTGAGTGTGTGAATGTGTGTGGGTAAAATGATTTGAATTGGACTGTGACTCTGTTCCAAGAAGGACATAAGAATTTCATTATTTTATGAAATCAAGTGGGAAAAGAGTGAACCATCCTGTAAACTAAACCATAGTATTTAGAAATCAAGAGAATCATTTTTAGAGGGGAAAGGTACAAGTGTGGACTTATTAACAGTATTTGCAATGTGTCCACTCTAAGGATGGATAACACTGAAGACCACATTTAGCATTTTATTTGACTTCACAATTGATTCATCCAGGGGATCCACTGGCCCTTCACATGTATTGTCCAAGGAAACTGGAAAGAAGACTAGAAAAGTGGTTTGATCTCATGATCTGCAACAAAAGCTGCTCTAGAAACAGGACTTATCTGCCAGCCCGAAAGCAGGGAGTGAGAACAATTATTTCATGATCTAAGGAAAATCATACAAAGTGCTATGAAAGAAGAGTTTTTCAGCATAAACATGGGTATGTGAGCCACCTTTCGGTGAAAAACAAGTATGTTCTTTCTAAAAGTAGCCTAAAGGTTTATTTCCTATCTGTGAAGTGAACCACAGATCTAGTGAACATACCTTAGAATGTTAAGTAGAATGAAGATGAACACTTGTGATCCCTTCAGCAGCACATATAGTAAAATGGGAATGATACACAGAAGATGAGCATGGCCCCTGCACAAGGATGACACACAAATTCGTGAAGATTTCCATATTTTTAGACTTAAACATAAGACCTACCACCATAAAAACCCCAGAAGAAAACCTAGGCAAGACCATTCAGGACATAGGCGTAGGCAAGGACTTCATGACTAAAACACCAAAAGCATTGGCAACAAAAACCAAAATAGGCAAATGGGATCTAACTAATCTCCAGAGCTTCTGTACAGCAAGAGAAACAATCATTAGAGTGAACTGGCAACCAACAGAATGGGACAATCTGTTTGCAATCTCCCCATCTCACAGAGGGCGAATATCCAGAATCTACAAAGAACTAAAACAGATTTACAAGAAAAAGGCAAACAAACAAACAAATCAGTTCAAAAGTGGGCGAAGGACATGAACAGACACTTTTCTACGGAAGACATATATGAGGTCAACAAACATATGGAGAAATGCTCATCATCACTGGTCATTAGTGAAACGCAAATCAAAACCACATGGGGATATCATCTCACACCAGTTAGAATGGAGATCATTAAAACACCTGGAGACAACAGATGCTGGAGAGGATGTGGAGAAACAGGAACACTTTTACACTGTTGGTGGGAGCATAAATTAGTTTCAACCACTGTGGAAGACAGTGTGGTGATTCCTCAAGTACCTAAAAATAGAAATTCCATTTGACCCAGCAATTCCATTACCTGGTGTATATCCAAAAGTTGATAGACTCTTCTGTTGTAAAGACACACGCAAACGTATGTTCTTTGCAGCACTGCATACAATAGCAAAGAACCAGAATCAACCCAAATGCCCATTCATTATAGACTGGATAAGGAAAATGTGGCACAGCTACAGCATGGAATACTATGCAGCCATAAAAATTGACGAGTTTGTGTCCTTTGTAGCGACATGGTTGAATCTGGAAACCATCATTCTAAGCAAACTGACACAAGAGTACAAAACGAAATATCACACGTTCTCACTCATACGCCAGTGTTGAACAATGAGAACTCATGGACGAAGGGAGTGGAACATCACACACTGAGGTCTGTTGGAGGAGACTAGGGGAGGGACAGCAGAGGGTAGGGCGGTTGGGGAAGGATAACACGGGGAGAAATGTCAGATATAGCTGACAAAGTTATGGAAGCAGCAAAGCACATTGCCACGTATGTACCTATGCAACAACGCTGCATGATGTGCACATGTACCCCAGTACCTAAATTAAAATTACACACACACACGCACACAGACAGACATATATATATGTACACATAGGAATATATATAAATGTGTATGTGTGTATATATACACGAATACGTGTGTGTGTGTATATATATATTTATATATATAAATACATATATATATATATATTCACAGAGAGAGAGAGAGAGAGAGAAAATTGACAACTTAAGGAAAGTACTTTATTGTATAGGTCAATTAAAATACTAGAATTTTAAATTCAATAACTGACATCAGTTTAGACAAGAGAAGACTGAAGTCTTCAAGAATTTGCCTAATTGATTGAACAGGTAGTGTCTGTGCCCAAATTAGAATCTGGAAATGATTTTCAAAGAAAGAAGTGTATCATTTAAAGAAAAAAATATTCAGAAAGTTGTTAGATATTAATGTTTACTCAACATTTATTCCAAATCAACAACAAAATAAAGCAGATTTACACAAAAATACTTTGAAGTGTAACATGCTAAAAACTAAAGTGGTACTATTATCGCATGAAATATGTTTTCAAAGACTGCTTTGACATTTTTGTGCTGTGAATTTTAGGAAATCAAGAGAAAAAATGAATTAACTGATCTTCGTGTATCATATGCAATCATATGAGTATAGATTTGTATGGTAGATTAATAAAGTGTCATATTCATTCTGAAGAGCTATACATCTTGGAATGTGCATGGAATTATATGTTCATACCACTGAGTAAAATAATGAAACGGACAAATGTATTTTTTCCAAAAGAGGAAGCTGTCACATGGCAAGAATTACTAATAATTACATTTATCTAAACACTGAGAGGTATAGACAAGTAATAAAATAGTTTATTGTCAAACATTTATAAAGTATGTTCATCAGAGAATAATCTGAACACTCTGACGCAAGTTGAGAATGAATCCCTTGGCCAAGCACGGTGGCAGACGCCTGTAATCCGAGCACTTTGGGAGACGGAAGCAGGTGGATCACGAGGTCACGAGATCGAGACCATCCTGGCCAGCATGGTGAAACCTCGTCTCTAATAAAACGACAAAATTATAAAACAGGCGTGATGGTGCGCGCCTGTGGTCCCAGCTACTCTGGAGTCTGAGGTGAAAGAGTCGCTTGAACACAGGATGCAGATGTTGCAGTGAGCCAAGGTAGTGCCACTGCACTCCAGCCCTGTGACAGAGCAAGACTCCAACTAAAATAAATAAATACATAAATACATAAATACATAAATACATAAATAAAGGTGAGCCTGCATCTAAGTAAATAAATGCAAGCCTGCCTCTAAATCATTGTAGAGTTAGATAAGTCAATAAATAAATATTGCCAGCCTGGGTACAAATAAATAAATCAGTAAATGTGAGCCTGCCTCCTAATAATCAGATAGCCAGAGACATAAATACATGAATCCAAGCCTGTCTCCAAATAGATAAACAAAGAAATGCGACCTATTTCTCCATAAGTAAGTACATCATTAAATGAATAAATAATATCGGGTCTGCCTCTAAATAAATCGATTAATATATTGATAAATAAAACAATAAATAAACCGACCCACATGGTGGTGCATGATTTTCATCCCTCACCCACTGGGAGCCTGAGCTGGGTATATCACCTGAGG
>PVKV010041781.1:0-11198 GCA_004027835.1 Alouatta palliata
GCAATTCTCCTGCCTCAGCCTCCCGAGTAGCTGAGACTACAGGCACGTGCCACCATGCCCAGCTAATTTTTTTGTATTTTTAGTAGAGATGGGGTTTCACCATGTTGACCAGGATGGTCTCGATCTCTTGACCTCGTGATCCACCCGCCTCGGCCTCCCAAAGTGCTGGGATTACAGGCGTGAGCCACCGCGCCCGGCCTGGCCTGTCTCTTTTCACAAACAATTTGAGGCAAGCATATTACTAAGGTCAAAAAGTATGACAAATTTTAGTATATACCAGATCCACTACAGTGAGAGATTTCACCTGGTGGTGTGACTTGCTTACTCGAGCATTTTAAATTGTCTCAATGTGTCAAGTTTCCTCCTGACTAAACAGTTCATAAGAGAAACTTTATCATCCAATCAAAGACAAGAGAAAAAAAGTAAGTAAAAAAGGCATTGATACAGTAGGCTGCCAGAGATTTCTGTGAGTTGGTAAAAACTAGAGTAGATTAGATGATAAATGAATCCAATTACAAAGCTTAAGGACAGAAGGGAGCTTTCAAAGCCAGATACAAACAACAGAATGCTTAATAAACCAGCAGAGGTCAGGCAACTATTTTCACAAGTAACAGTATAAATTCAGACATTCAGGCCATTGAAAATAATATATGCTATTTCTTCTCTAATTCTGCATATGTTCTAAAAGGAAAGACAATAGTTTAAGTCCTTTTTTCTTACTACACACGTAAATAGTCCAAAATAACAGAAATAATAAATTAGGATGTTATCAATAAACTCACTGCTATTTTGTTTCACGTTTACTACAAACTTTCTTTTTCTCACATCTTTGGTTTTATCAGCTGAAACAATCACAGAGAGAAAGTATTATAGACACCAGAGCTAATTACATCATACTGTTCACTTTGGCACTCAAAAAGAATCTCCTTCACGTCTTTATGCGATATACTTTCAAATGTCTCCAAGTAATGAATTTCTACTAGTTTATTGAATTATGAAACTGTGCCTTGGGAAGTTGGTTTTGTTTGTATGTTTTCCGAGGTTTTTTTTTGACAGGGTCTCGCTTTGTCTCCCAGGCTGGAGTGTAGTAGCATGATCTCTGTTCACTGCAGCCTTGACCTCCTGAGGTTCAAGAGATACTCCTACCTCAGTCCCCCAACTAGCTGGGACTATAGGCACACACCACCATGCCCAGCTAGGTTTTGTATTTTTTGTAGAGACAGGGTCTCACCATGTTGGCCAGTCTGGTTTTGAACTCCCAAGTTCAAGCGATCTGTCCAACTTGGCCTCCCAAGTGCTAGGATTACAGGCGTGAGCCACAGAGCCTGGCCTTGTTTGTTTGCTTAATTTCAATACAAGATAGCTGTTTTCAGGTTCCTTAAAAAAACTTATTGAAAATAATTTAAATTAAAATAAAGTTGCAAAAATGAAAATAGCACAAAGAATACCCATGTTCCTTTTACCCAGACCCATCTATTGATACTTTAGCAATTTTATCCTATTTGCTTTATTATTTGCAGCCATGCTTTCTCTCTACACACACACACACACACACACACACACACACTTTTCTCAACCACTTGACATCATGACACTTTATCCTTAAATATTTCAGTATGTAAATCCTAAGAAATTCACTTAATGCATAATTTAATGCATAAATTTACATTACAACACTTTTACCTAGTCTACCATTCATATTCCAATTTTGTCAGTCTTTTATACTATTTATTTTTCCTCCTCCCGTACAGGACCCAGTTTAGGGTCAGGCATTATGTTTAGTTGTCATATCTCTTTAGTCTCTTTTAACATTGAATATTTCAACGCCTCTTTGTCTTTTATGACATTAACTTTTTTTTTTACGGAGTCTCACTCTGTTGCCCAGTCTGGAGTGCAATGGCGCGATCTAAGCTCACTGCAACCTCTGTCTCCCAGGTTCAAGCAATTCTCCTGCTTCAGCCTCCTGAGTAACTGGGACTAAAGGCACACACCACCACACCCATCAAATTTTTTGTATTTTCAGGAGAGACAGGGTTTCACCTTGTTAGCCAGGATGATCTCAATGTCTTGACCTTGTGATCCACCCACCTCGACTTCCCAAAGTGCTGGGATTACAGGCGTGAGCCCCTGCACCCAGCCAACTTCTTTTTTTTAAACAGTCTTACTCTGTCACCCAGCTGGAGTGCAATCTCGTGATCTTGGCTCACTGCAACCTCCACCTCCCAAGTTCAAGCAATTCTCATGCCTCAGCCTCCCAAGTAGCTGGGATTACAGGGGCCCACCACCGGACCCAGTTAATTTTTGTATTTTTAGCAGAGTGTGGGTTTCGCCACATTGGCCAGGCTGGTCTCAAACTCCTGACCTCACGTGATCCACCTGTCTCGGCTTCCCAAAGTGCTGAGATTATAGGCATGAATCACCATGCCTGAGCTGACATTAGCATTTTTAAGGGACATCATTTTCCTTCTTTTCTTTCAATAAAAAATTCCTGATTTTGCATTTATCTGATGTGATTAGGTTGAGGTTATACTTTCTTGACCAGAAAATCACATCTGGAGAAATAACAGATCTATCTGGAGAAATAACAGATCTATCTGTCCTTCATTCATTGCATAAACTTTTATAACCTGATCAAGATATTACCTGATTTCTTCACTGCATAAATAGATCTTTTTTTTCTTTGTTGCAACTTAATAAGCAGTCTAACACTTGAAGCTAATCAAATACCCTGCTCCTCATCAAAATCCTCCCCCAAATTTAGCATGCATACATGATCCTTGCCTAATGTAATCTTTATCATGATGATTTTTCAACTCTAGATCTCTCTATATATTAATACTAGTCAGCCCTCAGTATTTTACTATAATGAGGAAACTTTCTCCTCTATTTACAGGTCTATCAATTCCTAGTTTCTAGTGATTTACAAACTATTACTATACTTTATATTTTTGGGCTCAGTGGTTCCCCGGTTGACCAGTAGGAATGCCTCCAATGGGATCCCTGTGTACTTGTAATGTGACCCCATTGTTTTACTTAGCACTGACCCTAACCTATACTCCTGAAATCAGCCATTTCTCTGAGAAGCCTCTTTTTCTTTGCAAAGTTAGAATATCTTTAAATATTAGAATTTAAAGGTCACTTTCAGAAGGTTCTAACACTTTGGGAAAACCAACAGTATAAAACTGCCTGGTGATTTAAAATGAATAAAATCTCTTCGATTTTTTTAAGAGTTTAAATGTCTCAATTATCCGGCAATCTAACCCCCAACTAAGACATGATAATCATGAAATATTAAACTATTACATTTTATATGTCTTTCTAACTTATCTAGAATCTCAGGATATGAGTAGTATACTCTAAATACTCCCTGCCAACTCTACCAAATATTCCGAACATTTCAAGTCAGCAATGCTTTTATTTTTCCTATTAAAAATTAATTTATAAAATGTGCTCAGTAGATCTCATTTATAGTCCTTCATTGCAAGCCAACCTTGAAAATTAGTTCAAATATTAAAGCCAAAAAGATTATTTACCAAAACTATTCTTTCTCCACAGAACACATAGGTAGTAAGCTAAAAAGAACTTCTCGTTTATTACTCTCTAGGCTTAAAATATTACCTATATCGAACATATGGGAAGTTGGCCATTTGAACGATTGCTTAAAAAAGTGTGTAGGGAAAATGTCATTTCAAACTCCTTAAAAAATGCGTACCCTAAAACTGTTTTATTCCAATCATATTACTTTAACATAATCCTTCCATGAACACACGCCAATTTAAGTACATTAACGCATTTGTATCCATACTTGTTATGCAAAAGGTAATTTTATATCCATAATTTTAACACTATGACTTAGCTCTCATCATTTCTCCAAATGGCTGAATCATCATCTGAAAACTTGTAATTCCTTAAGGTACGTTAGGACATTTCATTATGTAAGCAGATCTCTACAATTTTCAAATTTTTTCTTATACAAAGACTGAGCCTATAAAAATCAATGCCTTGGGAAATAAAATTAAACATCCTCAATACCTGTCAAATCACAAATGATTCTCTGACCATACATTTCTGGAGTTTTAATGCAAGTCAGTACCAATGCTTTTTTCTATTTAATATGAGCTTTCCAAAACAATATTTAGGAGCATATCTTTTGTTAAGAAAGTAAGATGTCAAGAAAAATTGAGAGTTTTTCTTTTTCATTATATCTGTCAAACAATCTTTCCAAAATGATGTTGATTCTAGATTTAAGAGGATATAAAAAGAGTAATTCTATTTTTTTAGTTAGCTTTTATCTCTTTCTTGTTCATTTGTGACACAAAAACTGTGTAGCTGCAAAATAAAAGGAAGAATAAATCATTCCACACAGTGGCCCTAGAGAGGTCAGGTTAATAGTGAGCAAAAGCTACATATGAAGTGACAGAATTAATCATTCATGTGACAAATTGTTTTTTCCAAATATGGTCACAATAGCATCTCCCATCCACATGTAATGTGACTTTGACGTTCTCTTCAAGAGGTGGGATCTACGTTTCTTTCCCTTGATTCTGGGCAGGCTAGTAGTGTCAGAAGCTAAGTCTTACACCAGAGGCCAGTTCCCTTGTTTCTCTTGCAACACTGGCCTTTGGAGCTTACAAGTAAGCAGGCTGGTTGCCCTGAAGCCAGCATGCTGGACAAAAGCCCAAACTAGCCCACATGGAAAAACCACATTAAAAGAGAAAGATGCCCAGCCATCCTCCAGCTGCTTCAGTCCCCTGCTGTTGCATCTCCAGCCACAATCTAACTGCAACTGCATTAGAGTCCTAGCCAGAACTGCCCAGATGAGCCCTTCCCAAATTCCTGACCCAGAGAAACCACGAGCAATAATAAAAATGATTTCTGTTGTTTTAAGCCACTAAGTTTTGGGGTAACTTATCATGCAGCAATAGAAAACTGAACATGTCAGCTTTCCAGACAGTGAGTACTAAATAATAACATGGACTGGGTTGAGGAAGATTGTTCAAGTAGGGAATTAAGGTATGGAAGTCATGCTGAATGTTCACTGTAATTCTCATTCAAGTTTCCACAGGCCTGTCAGTTTTCTTCAAATTCTATTCAATGATACGGATCCAATATAAAATCCAAAGCAAAAAATTCATGATGCATATGTGGTAAAGCGAACTTTGGTCTACTAAAAAGAGTTAGCAGCAGCATTAAATAGATCTATGTTTCCAATATTTGGGCCTCTAAAATTACAGAGTCTTAGCTTCTGTCTTACCTATTCTAATCTAATAATAATAATATCACACATAGTAAGTTTAACACTTGATAATTTCCAAAGTGCTTTCATTTACCTGATTTCATGTGAGCTTATAAATAATCCTATGAAGTAGCAGAGCCTCACGGAGAAAAAAAAAACTGAGTCTCAGAAAAGTTACATAAATTGCACAGGATTAAGGAACTAGGGGAAAAAGGATTTAATTCAAGCAAGTAGAAGACTAGACCTGCTACCCTGATATGGGAGCCAAGATCTAAGTATGTGCAGGGAACCCACATGATATATTATACTCTAATCACTGACCATGTGACACAGAGTCTATGTGTGCCACTCTCTAAGGAACCAAGATTCTGGTGTTTATTAAACATTATGCTCCTAAGTGTTACACTATTTTGCTTTTTAAATGCCCTCTTCTGAAAATCTTGCATTTTTATTTTACTCTGGATAATCACTAAAGACTATTCCAAGGACTAGTCTCGAGAGCCTTGTAATTTTTTAAATGTTAAACAAAGTAGGTGCTATTTCAAAGTCCTTTAAGGTTTGATTTAATGAATGCCAAGCATCTCAAATCCACAGGAAATTTTTTTAACACAACACTGTTGGATATCTTCTGAAAAGGAAAGTTAACATATGCACCAAATGGAATTCTCATTGAGCTCCGAGATACCGCTCATCAGACAGAGGAGGTTACTTGCTGTTGCTGTTGTTTAGTGTACCCAAACACTGAATATTATTTACACAAAAAACAAGATTTTAAAAATTCTCTACCCTGTTCTTTGCCACTAACCATGCCTCCCCAACCACTGGAACAGTTCCATCTCCTTTTAACAACTTCCCATTAAACCTCATGAACCATATCCTGTACTTAATGGGCTGTTAATATTTTAAAGCTTCTGTAGTTCTACTGTAAATCCCTGGTCCCGTTTGCAACATTGAAAAGATATACCAAAAAAAATTTTCCCGGCCAATGATACAACGAAACCACATAACTTAAATTTCGACAGCTGAACAATAAGTTGTACCATTAACAATAGACTCAATAATAACAGTATAACGGGGCAGTAACTATGACAGCTATATATCTGAAAACACTAAGTTGTCTGGAAACATACAAACATTTAACTGGCTTCAAGCCACATACTTGTCACATTAGCCCAGCATAAGCGACAATACACTTGGTTAATCACTAACATGGCACTTCAGTTCTTAAATAATAAATAAATAAAATTAAAGTAATATGCCAATAGAGTTTAACCTTATTATTTCATTATAGGATATTTACAGAAATAAAAAATAATGAAGTAAACTAGTTAATTATCTCAAAAAAGCAAACTAGAACTCTAAATACATTTTGTACATCCTTCCTTTTGGGGAGAAAGTGAATAAATAATCCAAAGGACATCATTTCTAGTTTCTATTCATGTTTTTAATGCATGTATACAAACCTTTTAATAATTCTCACCAAGAATTACAATGCTGTAACAGTAGTCATCTAAATTCAGAAAGAAACTTTAAAACAAAATTTACAGGATTTAAAATGTCTTCCTTATGCAGTAAGAAAGAAAATGACACTACCATCTGATTGAAACAGTCAGATATTTTATATCTATGGCCACGCAGTTTCTCTCCTGGTCACTCTTAATCTAACCCATCTCATCTGTGCTGTCAAACCACCACTTTCCTGCTCCAACCCTCCAGCTACCTCTTCAGCCACTAAACAGCAGAAAGTATCTTATTGCCCACTGGATAAGTGCTCAGAAAATTCAGTCTTCACTGATTCTGCCTTTAGAAAACACTAAATGTATCTTTCAATGCCTAGGACTCTGTTTCAGTTAGAACAGAATGTTAAACAGTGCAGTATTCAGAATTTTTCATTAAACCAATCATAAATTCTTACTCTGATAAACTGCACCAACTTATTATCCTACTTCTCAGGATAGAGAATCTGGCCACATGTTTTCTTGTCTCATTTGCCCAATTCCATCACTTTGTAGTTTGTAACCACCTGATGGCCTTTCAACCATATGCTTTACCTTTCCTGGCTCTAGGGTCCCTACTTCAAAGAGGCTCAGAAACCATTTTGATATCACACAAATATGCCCTCTTTTTAATTGCTGGTTCTTGACTTTCCATTTCATAGCATCCTTTAATATGTGCTTTCAGGTAAAAATAAATACTTAACAATCACTCTGGGCATTCACTGCAGTTTTGCTGTGTTTTTGTTTCATTTTCTAAAACTCTGAAAGCATCCCTCTACTTATTTTTCTTCTCTGTTAGGTCTATGCAAGATATATAGTATTACCTTTTCTTCTCGAATACTATATACACACACATACACACACACATATATATACATAGCTCTTGATTTTTTTCTCAGCCTGGATAGCTAATTCATATATATATGAATTTATTCATAAATTTCAAGGTGGTTCACAAATTTCGTTGTGGTTCAGTGTTTTCCCGTACACTTGATGAGCATACTCTCTCATCACATATCACATAATTCATCTCTGGGAAATCATTTCGACAATTTCTTTCCCTGAGGCTCCTTGTATGAGTTCAGAATGACTACTTCAATACCATAAGGTCAAACATAACACTTTATTTCATAATTTCTGAAAACTTCAATTAGATTCCACTTGCTTGAATTAACATCTAAATAAAATTCCTTTTCTTCTAATTCCACAGCAATACAAAGAAAACCTGGGCAAGGTAATTTTCAAGAGCCCTTCTAATAAAAAGTTTCTATAAAGTGATGTTCTAAATAATGAAGGTAGTACTTCCAAAGAAGGAAAGACTGGGGTAGATGACTGTCCTATCCAGAAGTTGAATGTTGAAAAAGAGTGGTGAAAGGGGACATCTTGCTTCGTTCCTGATCTTAGTGAGAAAGTTTCTATTACCTCCTCATTTAGCACAATGGTAGCTGTAGATATTTTCTACATTTTTTATTTTTTTTTTGAGACAGAGTCTCGCTCTGTCGCCAGATGCTAGGCTGGAGTGCAGTGGTGCTGATCTCGGCTCACTGCAACCTTCGCCTCTCAGGTTCAAGCAATTCTCCTGCCTCAGCCTCCCAAGTAGCTGGGACTACAAGTGTGCACCACCACGCCCAGCTAATTTTTGTATTTTTTAGTAGAGACAGGGTTTCACTATGTTGGCCAGGATGGTCTCGATCTCTTGACCTCGTGATCCACCCACCTCGGCCTCTCAAGTGCTGGGATTACAGGCCTGAGCCACCGCGCCCGGCCTGCAGATCTTTTTAATCAAGTTGTGGACAGTTCCTTTCTACTCCTAGTTCAATGAGAATTTTTATTAAGAATGACTATTAGATTTTTTCAAGTGCCTTTTCTACATCTGTTGATATGACCATGGGCTTTTTCTTCTTTAGTTTGTTGATATGATGAATTACACTAACTGATTTTTGAATGTTTTGCCAGCCTTGCATACCTGGGATAAATCTGACATGGGAATGATATGTAATTCTTTTTACATATTGTTGGATTCTATTTGCTAATATTTTGTTAAGAAGATTTTGCATCTATGCTCATAAGAGATATTGGTCTGTGGTTTTTTTGTAATGTCTCTGTCAGTTCAGGTATGAGGGAGATGCTGGCATCATAGGATGGGTTCAGAAGCATTCTGTCTGTTTCTATCTTCTGAGAGACTGTAGAGAATCAGCATAATTTCTTCTGTAAATATTTAGTAGAATTCACCAGTGACTTTATCTGGGCCTAGTGCTTTCTGTTTGGGAAGATTATTAACTAATGTTTCCATTTCTTTAATAGATATAGGCCTATTCAGATTGTTTATCTCTTCTTGTGTGAGTTTTGGCAGACTGTGTCTTTCAAGGAATTAGTACATTTTCTTCTCTATGTTATGAAATGTGAGAGCATAGATTTGTTCATAGCATTCCATTAAAACCTTTTTAATGTCCGCAGGATCTGTGGATGTTCCCTCTTTCATTTCTAGTATTAGTAATCTGTATCCTCTCTTTTTTTTTCCTTAGGTTAGCTAGAGGCTTGTTAATTTCATTTATCTTATCAAATTTTGGTTTTGTTGATTTTCCTTCCTTCCTTCCCTCCCTCCCTCCCTCTCTCCTCCCTCTTTTTCTTTTCTTTCTTTCCTTCTTTCTTTTTCTCTTTCTTTCCTTCCTTCCTTCTTTCTTTCTTCCTTCCTTCCTTCCTTTCTTTTTGTTTCTTTCTTTCCTGATGGAGCTGGCTCTAGCACCCAGGCTGGAGTGCAGTGGTCTCCTGTCTCAGCCTACTGAGTAGCTGGGATTACATGCACACACTACTGTGCCCACCTCATTTTTGTATTTTTAGTAGAAACAGGATTTCACTATGTTGGTCAGGCTGGTGTTGAATTCCTGACCTTGTGATCTGCCTGCCTCAGCCTCCCAAAGTGCTGGAATTACAGGTGTAAGCTACCACGCCTGGCCAATTTTCTTTATGGATTTCCTGTTTTCAAATTTATTGATTTCTGCTCTAGTTTTTATTATTCATTTTCTTCTGCTTACTTTGAATTTGCCCTCCTTTGTCTAGATACCTAAAATGAAAGCTTAGTTTTTAAAATTTAAGTCTATCTCTTTTTCTAATATATGCACCCAAGGCTATACATTTCCTTCTTTGCACTGCTTTTGCTGCCTCTCACAAATTTTGGTAAGTTATGTTTTCATTTCATTTAGTTCAAAGTATTTTTAATTTCTCTTTAGGTTTCTCTTTTGACCCATGTGTTATTTAGAAGTATGTTGTTTATGGCCAAGCATAGTGGCTCATACCTGTAATCCTAGGATTTCGGGAGGCCCAGGAGACCAAATTGCTTGAGCTCAGGAGTTCAAATCAAGACCACCCTGGGCAACATGGAGAAACCTCGACTCTACAAAAAATAGAAAAATCAGCCAAGTGTGGTGCCACATGCTTTTAGTCCCAGCTACTTAGGAGGCTGAGGTGGGAGGATTGCTTAAGCCCAGGAAGCAGGGGTTGCAGTGAGCTATGATTTTGCCACTGCACTCTAGCCTCAGTGACAGAGTGAGACCCTGTCTCAAAAAAAATAAAAAAAGAAGTATGTTGCCCAATCTCCACATATTGTTTGGGGTTTTCCAGGTACTTGCTGTGACTGATTTCTAGTTTAATTCCACTGTGGTCTGAGAACATATACTGTGTGATTTCTATTCTTTTAAAATGGTTAAGATGTGCTTAGTGGCCCAGAATGTGGTCTATCTTGGTGAATGGTCCATGTGAGCAAGAGAAGAATGTATATTCTGCTGTTGTTGGATAAAGTAGTCTATAGATATCAATTATACCCAGCTGATTGATGGTATTGTTGAGTTCAACTACGTCCTTACTGATTTTCTGGTTGCCAAATTTGTACATTTCTGATAGACATCTTCAACTATAATAGTAGTTTATTTGCTTATCCCAACAGTTCTTTCAGTTTTTGCCTCATGTATTTTATCTATCTGTTGTTAGGCAAATACACATACTAAAGATTGTATGTCTCTTCGAGTGACCCCTTTATCATTATGTAATATCATTCTTTATCCTTGATAACTTCCCTTCCTTTGCATCCTTCTCTATCAGAAATTAATACAGCCAGGTGCGGTGGATCACACCTGTAATCCCAACAGTTTGGGAGGCCAAGGCGGGTGGATCACTTGAGGCCAGTAGTTCGAGATCAGCCTGGCCAACATGGTGAAACCTCATCTCTACTAAAAATACAAAAACTAGCTGGGCATGGAGGCACGTGCCTGTAATCCCAGCTACTCAGGAGGCTGAGGCAGGAGAATCACTTGAACCTGGGAGGTAGAGGTTGCAGTGAGCTGAGATCACATTGTTGCACTCCAGCCTGGACAATAGAGTGAGACTCCTCGAAAGAAGAAAGAAAGGAAGGAAAGAAAAGAAAGAAAGAAAAAGAAAGAAAGAAAGAAAGAAAGAAAGAAAGAAAGAAA
>PVKV010041782.1:0-11198 GCA_004027835.1 Alouatta palliata
TGAGACGGAGTTTCGCTCTTGTTACCCAGGCTGGAGTGCAATGGCACGATCTCAGCTCACCGCAACCTCCGCCTCCTGGGTTCAAGCAATTCTCCTGCCTCAGCCTCCCGAGTAGCCGGGACTACAGGCTGTGCTACCACGCCCAGCTAATTTTTGTATTTTTAGTAGAGACGGGGTTTCACCATGTTGACCAGGATGGTCTCGATCTCTTGACCTCGTGATCCACCCGCCTCGGCCTCCCAAAGTGCTGGGATTACAGGGGTGAGCCACTGCACCCGGCAATATGAAGTGTTATATGTGTACCTGAAGGCTCAAATGGAGGGAGTTGCAGAAAAAATATTTTAGTACTGATGACTAATATTTCCCCAGCTTAAGAAAATTTACAACTTCACAAATGTCAGAAGTTCAATAAACTCAAGAAGAAATTTAAAGAATTTAAAAGCAAAGTACAACAAAATATTTTAGTACTGATCACTCATATTTCCCCCAGTTTGATAAAAATTATAACTCCACAAATGTCAGAGGTTCAACAAACCCAAGAAGAAGAAATTTTAAAAGTTTAAAACTAGGGCACAACAAAGTAAAATTGCTTAAAATTAGTTATGAGAAAATCTTAAAAACAACCAAAGGAAAAAAAAATTATTACATGCAAAGGTACAAATGTAAGAATTACAGCATACTTTTTAGTTAAGTCTGTGCAAATAGAAGACAATGAAATAGGATAATTAAAATACTACTAATAAGAAACAGGATTTAAGACTGTAATAAAAAATTTGTCAAGCTCAAATTCAATACCCAGAGAAAATAAGTTTTGAAATTAGTGATGAAACCCTCAGATTTAACTGCCTTCCAAATTCTGCTTTTTTCAAAGTTTTCTGGATGAGATACTTTAATTGAAATATGTGTCCACACTGACAATAAAAGGGAATGATTAGTGGTACTTTTGTGGTCCTCAAAGCTCTCTATCCTAGGCTTCATATCATTTCCTCTTCTCAAACCACTGGACTAATGGAGATCAAGACCTCATCTTATTTATTTTCCACAAGATATGCTACTGAGCCAAGTAGATGATCACCAGAGAAAAATGAACTTAGGGGTCAAATTAGTAGATATTTGAAGAATATAACTACCTCAGTTGATAGTTCAGAAGAAAAAAAATCAACACAACGGAGAACATATATCAAGTCAACCCAAAATAGTGGAAAGGACAGATCTAGAAATAAACAGAATAAAAGTTCAAAGAAATAAGGGAAGCTGTTAGCAATATCTAACAAGAATAAGAAATAATAAAAAAGTATCAAGATAACACAATATGAAGAGTTATTAGAAATAAAGTACATGGATGAATTAAAGAGTAGTATAAATATGTAAGAAACAAATAAGCAAGGTAAGTGGCCAAACAGGAATTTTAAAAATGAGACAGAAAGGGATAAAGAAATATAGCATATATTTAAAAATACAAGACATAAAAAATAAAGTATCAATTTTGTGGTCAAACACATTCTAGAAGAAGAGGTGGAGAGAGAGACGAAGTTAAAGGATTAATTATATTTGAAAAATAATTTTGTAAACTCCTAGAATTAACCAAAAACAAGATTTTCAGAAAGATAACACTGGTTATCTTTCTGAAAGATAGATATCTTTCTGAAAGATTGCATGATTAATTCCTTAATCATATGGCTAAAGGATCACAAGTCAACAAACAACGGGAAAGGACACTATCTTATGACATTTTTGAAATTTCATGGATTGCAATAATTTAAAAATAATATAATAAGTTATCAGTAGACTATATTTTTAAAAGAGTTAGCTGTTATGCATAATTTCTCAAAGTACATTGGTGCATACATATGAGTATTTAGGTATTTATCATGTTTTTCCATGATAGGAAAATTATCATATTCAAATACTGTGAAGCAGACAGAGATTAATTATTGAGGTCTAAGAAAACTGAAAAACTGCCTGTCATTTCTTGTGCTTTATGAAATATTTGGGCTAGTCACACTGTTTTATACTTATATAAATACCTAGAAAAAATTTGAGATAAATAACCATAGCTTCAAAACATTGCTTATTGGCTGTCTGCAGGACAGACAGACAATATTAGACACATACATTGAATGTGTTTGGGATTATATTGGGGTTATATTCTAACCCTTTAAAAGCCATAAAGGTTATATTAGTAATTTAGGTTCACCTACAAACAATTCTACTATAAATTGTCCTGATTCATGATTTTATAGTATAAAAGTTATATCTTTCCTGTATTTTGAAACATAATGTTATTGTTACATATTTCTTAAAAAATATTTTCCCACTAAATATTTAATCCTTCTAGAGAAAGCCCACAAAGTTGATTTGTCTTTTTCAAAAATAAAATGAGGGCTGGGTGTGGTGGCTCATGACTGTAATCCCAGCACTTTGGCAGGCTTAGGCAGGTGAATCATGAGGTCAGGAGATTGAGACCATCCTGGTCATGGTGAAACCTCGTCTCTACTAAAACACAAAAAATTAGCCAGGCGTAGTGGTGCGTACCTGTAGTCCCAGCTACTCAGGAGGCCAAGGCAGAGGAATCACTTGAATTCAGGAGACAGAGGTTTCAGTGAGCTGAGATTGTGCCACTGTATTTCAGCCTGGTGACAGAGGAAAACTCCGTCTCAAAAAAAATAAATAAATAATAAAATAAAATAAAGTTAGTCCACATGGCTCCAGGTATTAATTACATTACAAAACTCTGGAAGATACATTACTTCTCTTCCTTTTCTTCTCTTTATTTACTTCTGTATTACACTAATATTTCCAATATTATTTTAAACTTTCTTTTAAATTTTTCTGTCACAGTTCAATGACAACATATGTTTGGCATATAAGGATGGGTGGGAAATAGTGACTTGAGAAGAATTTGTGATATGGAAGAAGGTGAAGGGATACCCACTTTACCTGCTAAAGAGTAGACAGAGTAAAAGTAGTAAATTCAGAAGAAACTGTAAAAGTAAAGAAGAAATAAATGTAGAAGAAACTTAAAATATGAGACAAGGAAGAAATATACTTGATGTGAGAGAAACAAAAGAAATAGAAGTTCTTCAGAATTTAGATGTGAATTATATTCTTTTCCCAAGGTAGTAAAGATATTTAAAGATATCGGGAAATGTGGCTAGGTAGACTTAAAGATCTTGGTCCAGATGCACTGGGCCTGCTCCACTCTGGTGGTCCTGGTAAAAGGATATGGTCTTCTAATAATTCATACATAATGAGAAAAATCACATGAAGTTAACATTACGTTTTCTGAATAAGTATTTCAAAATGAACTTCAGTTTACATGTTTTACAGAAGAAAACAGAAAACAACTGCATCCTGTTGACTTGCTGCTTGTAATAGCAGTTACCTTCATTAAAATCCTTGTTATGTAATACATCTTGTAGTAATTAAAACCAGTTACTATTAGTCTAATTCATGGCTGCTTGAAAAGGAATTCCAGAAATCAGGGAGCAGGAATGAAAAAAACAGAAATCCTTGTTCCTTGGCTCCAGGTAGGAGAATCAGAGCCATCCATGAGACAGCTGCTTGATTTGCTCTCTGCGCCACTGTCATTTCGTCCACTTAGAGGTGAGGAGAAGAAAAGGATTGAACATATAGCATATTGGTTGTTATTGTATATGTTATTCAGAGTTTCTTTATAAAACTGTTTCCAAAACAATAAAGGCAACTAAAAAATTAGGAAGTGAAATATATCATTCTTGCCTGCTTCCTCCCAAACATATAACATCAATTAATTACTTTTTACTGATAAAAATAATCTAACTTCCAATAAGTCAGCTCTTCCAGTCCTCAGAGTAAAAGGAAGTTCTTAATTTTTTAAATGATATAATTTGGAGCATGATAGGAATACAGAGAATTGGAGATATTGCTACTTAACTAAATTATTTTCCTTCAAGGTAAGTAAGATTTCATTAAGCTGAATTTCAACCCCATCAATCACCAGTAAAAATTCAGTTACAACAGAAGAGTTTATCATATTTTAAACTCATATAAACTTGAGGAGCAATGTGAATGGTAGTTATTAAAACAGTTTAAAAGATTACACTTTGTCAAAGACCATAAGCATTAAGTTTGTATTTTCATTGTGCATAAAAATGTTATAAAACTAATCTTTGGAATAAATGACAAGGAGAATCCTTGTACTCAATCTTTTAAAAAATAGTTCTCAGTTGGTTCCTGTTAAGAAATGTGAATTTAAGCTATGCTTACTATTTATTACGAGTCAATTACCAACCAGGATGTGAGAAAGATTCCCCCATAAAATGAGTATTCCATTAACTTTGTGAAAAGGTCATTTGATTTAAAAAACTGTATATACATATTTTGTTTGAAAGATCCTTCAAACAAAACATTTGTCTTCAGTCCAATATAAGAAATTAGCAGAAAATCTTTAATACTTTCGATAATGTGGTGCATATCTGTTCCCTGAAAAAGTCTTTTGCTGAAAGATGAGAATTGTATGTATAAAATTTGATAATATCGCTTTTGAAGTGACTGTAAATTATATTCTTAAAATTTTGAGTGGGAAAACAAACACACACATTTTTTAAAGTTATTTTCAGTACATATTTCCTCCAAGCAACAAGTATATATACATTTTATTGATTTCATTTATTGTCTATGGGAGTATGAGATGGAGAATTTAGGAGTTGTTAACACTTCTAATTAAAGATTGAGCCTTGTAAGGCCAAATATACAACTGATTTCAGACATCACTACCTTCTTTCTCTCACCTTTTAGCTCAAAACAGGTTCCAATTTCTCTCAGCTAGAATTCCAAAATGATTATATTCTGTCTGGTTTAAGGTCACCTTACTATTACTTTCAATTTACTTCCAAATTTTTTGAAATATGTAATATATATTCACTCTTTCATTTTCTCATCTTTCAGTTGCTTCAGTATCAAGGCAATCCCTGACTCTCCACTGAAACATCTTTTACAGTATGACAAAATGTTCTATCTGCTGAATCCAATGACCCTTCCTCATCTATACCCGACTGTATCTTTAATATCAAGCATCCATTCATTCTGGATTAATTCTTCCTTTCCCTCATGACATTCTCTCTCTCTTACAGTTCCTCATACTGTCTATACCATTTAATATCCTTTGCTGGTTTATTTTTGTTTGTTCATCTCAAGTAATCTAGTTCTTTTCCAAACATTTTATTGGAAACCTGATGATACCCTGGCATCATGCTCTATTAATACATCTCTGAGTGTTTTATGAGGTTTTCACTACAGTGGGAAAAGCCCCACACCACTTCTCCCTGCTGCCAAACAGAACCTGAGGCTTCTTGGCTCAAGAGAAGCAAATACATTAAAATTGAGACAGCAGGGAAAAGGCCTACATTTTACTGACAATGTTTCTGTTTCCAGACTCTCCCTGCTTTACCCAGGTGAGAGTTCTACAGCTCCCCTTACCCCCTCCCTCCCTCCCTGCCTTCCTTCCTGCCTTTTTCTTTCTTTCTTTTTTTTTTTTTGAAACAGTGTCTCCTTTTGTTGCCCAGGCTGCAGTGCAGTGGCACGATCTCAGCTTGCTGCAGCCTCTGCCTCCTGGGTTCAAGTGATTCTCCTGCCTCAGCCTCCCAAGTAGCTGGGATTACAGGCACACGCCACCACCCCAGCTAATTTTTATATTTTGGGGGTTCCACCAAGTTGGCCAGGCTAGTATCAAACTCCTGACCTCAAGTGATTCCCCTGCCTTGGCCTCCAAAAGTGCTGGGATTACAGGAGTGAGCCACAGTACCAGGCCCCACTTTTCTTTTTGACAAGTTTTCTAACTCTTCTATATCCTTCACACAGCTTCTAGGAATCTGCTATTTAAAATTAAAAAAAAAAAAAAATGGAACAAGAAAATACAAGTCCTGTCACCTTTTGTTCCTCTTCTCAAAGCCCTGAATCAGTTGCTACTACTAAAATAACAGAGAGAGAAAATGGAAATTAAGGTTCAAGACACGTAACTTAATCTCTTGATCTTTTATTCGTCTTAGACATTTATTTTCCCATTTTTCCATCATGTCTCCTCATACCTTATGGTCTCCAAGTTGTTCCATGACTATTTTGTCTTTATAGAGCTAACTCTTTCTCTTCTATTAAATCTGGAAAGTCTCCCATAAAAATCTGGCTCATGTTTTACTCTCCTTATCCCTGCAGGAAAGCATTAGCCACACACATCCCTAAATGCTCTCGCAGTATTCTGTTCCATTTAAGTATTAAATACATGCTTAACGAAAGAATGAATAAATGAAAGCAAACTTAAAGCAAACAGACATGGCACTTTGAGTGGGAGAGTAGTTTAATATAGAAATCATTTAATATAGAAGGTGACTATCATTACATTTTCTAAGCGGAGCTATAAGCAACACTTCTCTAGTTCTCTATAAAATTAGTCACCAAACATGATGCACATATAATTAAAATAAAAGTGTCAAAGTAAAGTACTATGGATGTTTTATTATTTAACATATTAGGTTTCACGAAGAGATGAATATTAACAAAATAGTTAAGCAAATACACTCAACTTTCAGGCATGTTGGATTTATATTAATCAAAACCTAAAGTAAATATTTATCCTACATGAACCAGTATGTTTAACGACTCATTGATTTGTAAAATAAAATAAAATCTTTAGTGAGTACATAATTTTCCTGTGAAAGCAACTGTTTCTTCAATATCCAATATTTGTAGGTAGATTATAAACCTTTAAAAATGGTGATTTTTTTTAGATATAAACAAAAATAATATATCTGAATAGATGTTACAATGAAGAAAGCACCATCTTTTACTTTCATATATTGTTAATTTAGGAAAACATTTAGCTATTCTTTCTCTTGCCAAGAGATTAGGAAACATCCTTAAATGCTTTGATTGAGCTCCAGAAGGTGTCATCAACTCAGCAATATTTTTGTTGAGTCATCCAAATACACACAGCTAAGAGCATTAATTTCCCCTTAAAAGTATCCTGAAAGCTGTGCGGTTTCAGAAACAGAAGCAAAGTCAGCTGAATAAGTACAGTCAAATTCACCTGTACGTGGACATATATTTTTTAAAAATCAATTTTGAGTAAAGTGTTGTTATTTGTTATAGCACAGAATTTAATCCAACTAGGTTTTTGTAGAGGAAATTTAATATATTTCTTGATCCTATACACCTTTCATATTGAAATGCTAGCCCTATTTCTACTGTTTCAACTGTTGGACCTAATTCTTTGTCTCTGAGGGTTTAACTAATGAATTGCAAAGTCCTGACGTGCAATATGTTGAAAGAAATAACTTTTAAAGGACAAGGCAGCCAAATCTCACAAACAAAGTTGCCTTTTGCCACAAATGGGAAAGCTTCTATACTTACCTGATGTGTAGATAATCAAAACTTGGCTTACACTAGTAGAAATTAGTCCTTTCTGATGAACAAATTATAAGACAACCCTTCCCTTTTTCTATAAATTCAAATGAATTGAGATACATATCTTGCCATTCTTTATTATTATTAATATCAGTGCCATTTACTGTCTAAACCTCATTTATTTTCATGCCATTCCTCAAACATAATATGTTAAACTATATAATGGTGACTAGAGGAAGCGGATTTAAGTATTTCAGCATCCAGAGTACACGCCAAATGGTTTACATAGACCTACAACCACAAAGTAATCAAGATCATTCCTACAGGCCTGGATATTTTTATTTAGTATCTTATTATTAATGTTAAATAATCAGATGCTTGTTTCTGAAAATTCAATGTCCACTTTTTACAGATGATACCCTTGTATGACTATATCATAATATCACTGTGTACTAATTAGCATTAAAATTTGAAGTTAAAGACATGGAATCAAGACCTTGTGAGATTATCCAGACAAGGCTTTGGTCCAAAGGAGTTTCCTCAAACCCGAGAAATCTATTTACACATAAGCTTACAGATAACATATTTTGAGTAAATCTCTTGATACTTCTGGTTTGACCATGATTGTAAAGGTGATTTTGTGAGTTATAATACAGACATGTATACAATTCCCACTGTGATATTTTGGCTTCTATAAGTGAAAGAATGTGTATATTCAACCTGGTAAATCATGTATAATTTAGAATAATTTATTTCTGCATGCAATTAAACTGTCTGTCCTTTTGTAAATAAATGAATGATGCTAAATATTTCAGAGCTTTGTTTCTTTTTGTTTAATGAAGTAAAATAAAAGATGCTTCTTAAAATATGAAATAATTTCTCTTTTTAACTTTCATTTTAAGTTCAGGGATACATTTGTAGGTTTGTTATAGAGGTAAACTCATGTAATGGGGGTTTGTTGCCCAGATTATTTCATCACCCAGGTACTGAGCCAAGTACCCAATAGTTATTTTTTCTCCTCCTCTCTCTCCTCCCACTTGCCACCCTCAGGTAGGCCCCACTGTCTGTTCCCTTCTTTGTGTTCATGAGTTCTTATCATTTAGCACTCACTTATAAGTAATAATGTGGTATTTGATTTTCTATTCCTGCATTAGTTTGCTAAGGATAATAGCCTACAGCTCCATCCATGTTCCCACAAAAGATATTTTTTCTTATGACTGCATAGTATTCCATGATGTATATGTACCATATTTTCTTTGTCTAATCTGTCATTGATGGGCATTTAGATTTATTCCATGTCTTTGCTATTGTGAATAGTACAGCAATGAACTTTCAGCTGCATGTGTCTTTATGATGGAATGATTTATACTCCTCTTGATATATACCCAGTAATAGGATTGCTGGGTCAAATGGTAGTTCTCTTTTTAACTCTTTGAGGCATCACCATACTGCATTCTGTAATGGCTGAACAAATTTACACTTTAACCAACAGTGTATACATGTTCCGCTGTGTCCACAAACTCATTAGCGGTTGTTTTTTTTTTTTACTTTTTAATGATGCTGTGTTGACTGGTGAGAGATGGTATCTCATTGTGGTTTTGATTTGCATTTCTTTAATGGTCAGTGACATTGAGTTTCTTTTCACATACTTGCTGGCTGCATGTGTGTCTTCTTTGAAAGGTGTCTGTTCATGTCCTTTGCCCACTTTTTAATGGAGTTGTTAGTTTTTCTTGTGTAAATTTGTTTAATTTCCTTATACATGCTGGATATTAGACTTTTGTCAGATGCATAGTTTGCAGATATTTTCTCTCATTCTGTAGACAGTTGATAGGTTGTTTTTTTTTCTGTGCAAGTTTAATTAGATCCCATTTGTCAATTTTTACTTTTGCTGTAATTGCTTTTGGTGCTTTGTCATGAAATCTTTGCTCATTCCAATGTCCAGGATAGTATTGCCTGAGTTGTCTTGAGGATTTTCATAGATTTGGGTTTTGCATTTAAGTCTTGAATCGATCTCGAGTTCAATATTCTGTATAGAGAAAGGAAGGGGTCCAATTTCAATCTTCGGCATATGCCTAGCCAGTTATTCAACATCACTTATTGATAGAAAATTTTTTACCCACTGCTAGTATTTGTCAGCTTTATCTAAGATCAGATGGTCATAGGGGTGTCGCCTTATTTCTACACTCTCTATTTTGTTCCATTGGTCTATGTGCCTGTTTTTGTACCAGTACCAGACTGTTTTGGTTACTGTAGCCCTCTAGTATAGATTGAAGCTGGGTAATGTGATGCCTCCAGCTTTCTTCTTTTTGCTTAGAATTGTCTTGACTATTTTTTGGTTCTATATGAATTGTAAAATAGTTTTTTTTCTATTTCTGTGAAGAATGCCATTGGTAATTTAATAGGGATAACATTGAACCTGTAAATTGGTTTGGGTAGTATGACCATTTTAATAATATCGTCTCTTCCTACCCATGAGCATGTGAAGGTTTTCATTTGTTTGTATCATTTCTGATTTCTTTTAGCAGTGTTTTGTAATTCTCATTGTCGAGATCTTTCACTACCTGGTTAATTGTATTTCTACATATTTCATTCTTTTTGTGGCGATTATAAATGACATTGTGTTACTGATTTGGCTATAGGATTGGCTTTTGTTGGTGCATAGAAATGCTAGTTTAAAAAAAAATAGGAGTGGAGAGGGAGGACATCCTTGTACCAGTTTTCAAAGAGAATATACTTTTTAACATTTATTTGTATATACAAAGGTATAATTACAATATTGCTTTTAAATATAAATATAATAAAATGTATAATGAACAAACTACTCATCAAACAGGTACAGATGCTTCTCAATTTATACAAGGGGGCTATGCAACAATAATCCCATTGAAATTTGAGAATATCGTAAGTTAAAAGTTCATTTAATATCATGATAGAACCACCTTTTTTTTTAAATTGCATTTTAGGTTTGGGGGTACATGTGAAGAACATGCAAGATTGTTGCATTGGTACACACATGTCAGTGTGATTTGCTGCCTTCCTCCCCATCACCTATATCTGGCATTTCTCACCATGCTCTCTCTCGCCAACTCCCCACCTCCTGCTGTCCCTCCCCTTTTTCGCCCCGACAGACCTCACTGTGTGATGCTCCCCTCCCTGTGTCTATGTGTTCTCATTGTTCAGCACCCACCTATGAGTGAGAATATGCGGTGTTTGATTTTTTTGTTCTTGTGTCAGTTTGCTGAGAATCAAGGTTTCCAGGTTCATCCATGTCCCTACAAAGGACACGAACTCATCGTTTTTGATGGCTGCATAATATACCATGGTGTATATGTGCCACATTTTCCCAGTCCAGTCTATCATCGATGGGCATTTGGGTTGGTTCCAGGTCTTTGCTATTGTAAACTGTGCTGCAATGAACATTCGTGTGCACGTGTCCTTATAGTAGAACAATTTATAATCCTTTGGATATATACTCAGTAATGAGATTGCTGGGTCAAATGGAATTTCTATTTCTAGGTCCTTGAGGAATCGCCACACTGTCTTCCACAATAGTTGAACTAATTTACACTCCCACCAACAGTGTAAAAGTGTTCCTGTTTCTCCACATCCTCTCCAGCATCTGTTGTCTCCAGATTTTTTAATGATCGCCATTCTAACTGGCGTGAGGTGGTATCTCAATGTAGTTTTGATTTGCATTTCTCTAATGACCAGTGATGATGAGCATTTTTTCATATGTTTGTTGGCCTCATGTATGTCTTCTTTTGTAAAGTGTCTGTTCATATCATTCGTCCACTTTTGAAAGGGTTTTTTTTTTTTTT
>PVKV010041783.1:0-11199 GCA_004027835.1 Alouatta palliata
GGTGAAACCCCGTCTCTACTAAAAATACAAAAATTAGCTGGGCATGGTGGCACGTGCCTGTAGTCCCAGCTACTCGGGAGGCTGAGGCAGGAGAATTGCTTGAACCCAGGAGGCGGAGGTTGCGGTGAGCCGAGATCGCGCCATTGCACTCCAGCCTGGGTAACAAGAGTGCAACTCCGTCTCAAAAAAAAAAAAAAAAAAGAAAAGAAAATCGCTTGAACCTGGGAGTCGAAGGTTGCAGTGAGCCGAGATCGCGCCACTGCACTCCACCTGAGCGACTAATGCAGAACTCCGTCTCAAATAGAAAAAAGAAATACTGCCACTAAGGATCCTAAGCAGTGAACGTGCTATTCATACTTGTAAGACTCCTAGCAAACTGCTTTTTTTAAAATTAATTTTAGTGTACATAGACATGTCTTTTCCAAATACTGTAATTTTTGAAGTGTTGTTCTTTTTCATTCATCTTTGTGCCCTTCCCTCCAGCTCCTAATAGCAGGTTGTAGCATAATTTGCTTGCATTGTGTGAATTCTGTTCGGTTTTGATTTTCAAGTGTGTGAGTGAGTGTAAGTTACCCTTGTTGGTTACCTAAGATAAATCAGAACGCCTTTATGCTAGGGTTACTGCTTCCCACCATGACCAACCTTCTGCAAAAACGTTGAGAAAGAACATACTAGCAAGTTCAAAAGCTTCAAATCACGATATAAGAACTTGAAAACAAGAACAAATTTGCTACTGAAGTGGTCTGCCATTTAACTCAAAAGCTTCACTTTATTTAGGTTAAAGTATGAGTTCATATTCAATGGACATTGAGATCCGAACTGTTCAAAATCTCTATTCATTTGCATTCTGGAGTAGAGCTGCAGGTCACATGTATTAGCTCCATCTTTGGAGTTCTGCCTGGGCCCAGGGCACTCCTAACCATGATGGGATCATGTAACAGTCTTACAGGATTAGTTTTTTGCTAGTCCAAGCAGAAATGTTGGCACATGAAAACATCTTACCATAAACAAACAAGAAAAGCACAAATGATGATCTTAAGTTAGGAAATAGCTAAAATCATTAAACAATTCTTACAGCCTTTCCCGTTTCCTCTCCATTTTAAAAAAACACATTTTTCTTTACTTTCTTCTTTCTGCTGTGGGAATTTTCAGAGTTCTAGATCTTTTTTCTCTTCTGCGGCTATAAAGTTAAACACAGGTCATTTTTTAAATAAGAGTAATAGTAAGTACCTTGTTAATAAGACAAGTGCCACTCTTGTGTGTGATTAGTTGAACAGCAAGTAAGCAAGCTATCAACTCTAATTTTCCCCATCTCTACCTTCACATCATTTCTGATTATGCCTCCATACCTTACACATATAATTCACTTTCTTTTTTTTTGGAACCGGAGTCTCACTCTGTCACCCACACTGGAGTGTAGTGGCATGGTCTTGGCTTACTGCAGCAACTTCTGCCTCCCAAGTTCAAGCAGTTCTGCCCCAGCCTCTGAATAGTTGGGATTACAGGCACAAGCCACCACGCCCGGGCAATTTTCCTATTTTTGGTAGAGACAGGGTGACCGTGTGATCCACCTGCCTGGGCCTCCCAAAGCCCGGGATTGAGCCACCGCACCCCAGCTTTTTTTTTGAAATGGAATCTGGTTCTGTCACCCAGGCTGGAGTACACTGGTGTGATCTCTGCTCACTGCAACCTCCACCTGCCGGGTTCAAGCAGTTCTCCTGCCTCGGCTTCCCAAGTAGCTGGGATCACAGGAGGGCACCACCAGGCCCCGCTAATTGTTGTATTTTTAGTAGAGATGGGGTTTCCCCATGTTGGCCAGGCTGGTTTCAAACTCCTGACCTCAAGTGATCCGCCCGCCTCAGCCTTCCAAAATGTTGGAATTTATAGGCGTGAGCCACCACGCCAGCTATAATTCACTTACAATTCACTTATTATATGTGTCTTCCTACTAATTTGTTTGTAATTATGAAAGTTGGGCACATGCCCAGTATGCTCAGTATTTCTCTCCAGGGCCTGGTACAGTGTCTGCTACAACATTGATACTCTGTATTTGTTGAATGAATAATTTAAATTTTAAATTATCATCTAGAATCATTTAGAGATTTATTTAGACTGATAAATTTAGATAGTCCACACACAGTTTATTCCTAGAGTTCTTGATACATTGTTGCAGTAAGTTTAGTCCTGGCAACAGCAGTAACACTTGCTATAATAATTCTTCATACCAGATTGCCTCACTTGTATTATTAAGCAGAAAATACCCAAAGTAAAACTGAGCTGTTTCAGACTCTTTTTCAGAATACTGCATAGGTAGAAGCATTGTTACATCAGAAGTGCTCTGTTACTTGAATGCATAAGACATTCTACAAATGAATGTTATGAAACTAAATGGTATTCAGCATACAGCTACTCTTACTGCGCTAGTTCACATTTTTCACGTGTGTGATAGTTAGCATTGGTGCATGTTCCTTCAGCCTCAGAAATGGAGATGTCTCCGTGTTGCCCAGATCTGCCTTAAAACTTCTAATTGCTTCCTAACTCCTCGGTTGTATAATGGGACTTGATTATGTTTTATAGAGCCAAGTCTGGTCTGTGAGGCCTGAAAGGATTTCCTCCTTATAACTCTTAATTTGGCCTGCAATATCTGAGGAAAACCCAAAACTAAAATCATACTAAATAGGGAACTGTTTTTTTCTGCGGTTTGATTTCCCTGTACCATTTTCAGTACAGTTAAATTCATCACCTCCCTCACTTCACCATCCCCCTCCCCTTGCCAAAAAAAAAAAAAAAACAGCAAAAACAGAAATATTTCCTCTCTTAAAGAGAACTGTCTCTGGCCAGGCACAGTGACTCACTACTATAGTCCCAGCCCTTTAGGAAGCAGAGGTGGGAGAATCATTTGAGCTGAGAAGTTCAAGGTTTCAAGATTATCCTGAGCAACATAATGAGCCCTCATCTATATAAAAAATTTAAAAATTAGCGGAGTGTTGTGATGCTTTTCTGTAGTCCCAGCTATTCCAAAAGCTGAGATGGCAGGATTGCTTGAGCCCAGGAGTTTGTTTCTAATTGAATGTAATCTACGCAGGCAGATTTAATTTTCAATATTAAAAGGTCAGTAATTTCTGAAGTATTCACTTGACGAATAATAGAATTAAATGACTTTGGGAAAGCATAATTTTATTTTAAATTGCATATACAATCCCTTAATTGCATAGATTTTAATGCTAGGATAATCTTCCAATAAAAGGAAATATAAATTATCAACAAAATGAATTTCTTTTAGAAAAATAAGCATTTGTAATATATTGTCTACAGTAGAGAAAAGTAACTTTAACTCAAAATTACCCTTATATGGTGTTCAATCTATATAGATATCTTTCTTTTATTAAAAATTCTCCTTAAAAAAACACACAAAATCATGGAGTGGAGAAAAAGAAAAAATTCTGCTTATAAACTAAATGCATCAAACTGTGGATAAACATCTTTTTATGTATTTGTAAATTTTAAATTAATTTTTTTAAAGAATCTATGAAAAATTCAATGAACATTTTCTGACACTATGATAGATGCTGAGGGTATTGCGATAATATATAGTTCCTGTCTCAATAAACTTACATTCAAATAATAGAAGGAGGAAAGTGACCTTTGACGTAATAGTAAGGGTACAAATAAAATGCTGTTGCTCCATAGTAGTGTTCCATGGCAGAAGTCTAATTTAAATCAAGCTTTGAAATTTGAATAAAATTTTTTAATTATGGAGATAAAGAGAACAGTTATTTTAGGGACCCGGAATATAAAAGAACAAAGCTTACGTAGATAACTTGTTTTCAAAGAGAGAGATTAACCTGTTTTCAAAAAGCAGAGATTAATCTGATTTAGTTTGAACATAGAATTCAAAAAGGAAAATAGGAGCTAAGCCTAGAAAGGTAGACTGCAGCCAGATTTTGGTGGTCATTAGATTGGAAGCAACAGGCAATAAGAAGCCAAAACTTAGTGTTCACTTTTATGTAAATGTAGCTGACTTGAGTACCTTAGATTAGAACTAAAAATTATGCTGTATATAACTATAACTGTAGTTAGGTAAAACCATTTCAGAGTCTCCTTTAGTGATTCATAGTATAAATAAAATTGTATTTATGTATGTGTGTACCTATATAGGTATATGTATGTATTTTTTTAAGTATGGCTTTTGAATTCTGATATGAAGATGAAAAAGTCTTTGGTCAGTAAGCCTGTCTTTCTTGATCAGATACAGAACCACAGTAATAAGTCCAGGAACTGAAATGATAATGCATATGTATAGATTCTTCTTGGCTCTAAATAGGTTGATGAATTGAACACAGCAATTACAAAGAGTTGACTAGACCCAACTGATATTTTTTGAATTCCACCAAATAGAATAGTTTGCTAAAAATAATAGTAAAAATAGGAATTGTGACAACAAATTCATTATTAGGGCAGAACAGAGACTTTTAAATGAAAAATCCTAAAACAAAACCTTAGCTAGCCCAAATAATGAACATGATTTTTTTTTTTTTTAGCAAAAATACATCAAAATGTTATTTAAATTCTGTGTTCTTTCAAGGATATATTTACAGAGACTGGTCCACACCAGACTCTCTGGAAGTGTTCAGTGTTATCCAACTTGAAGGTCATGGCTAAGTGATAAATGCAGTCTCAAAAATACAAGTGATTGGATCACACTATTCCCACTGCCCCTGCTGCCAAGCCTTAGCTGTAAATCAATGTGTAACATGAGCGACATGTCTTGCAGCTATCCCCCTTCATTTCTTTTCAGTAACCCCAGTAAGCAGTGCCGTCATGCTGCCTGCAGCTGTGCGGGTGCCCCCTCTGTGCTGTCATCCATGTTGTCTCCATCTGTGCTGTCTATGACCCACATTTCCTCTTCTTATCTGCAGTGCGTCCTGCTGGACCCAGGACTCAGAACCATGTTAGAAAGACCATGTGATAAAGATAATTAATGACAAGATACTTCATATATGAAATCAGCTTTATTTCCCTCCAGGAATATTTTTACTTAAATAACTCTTAAAAACTCAATCTACAATTTTTACAAAGGTATTAAATAATGATGTTCTATTACTTATAGGGAATTTGAGGCCTCAGGAGTAAGCTATAGCTAGATTGTTTTAGGCAGGAGAACTTTCTGTGTTCTTAGCTTCTCTCTGTTTCTAATTAAAAAGTTGAAAGATGAGATACATCTCTGATATTAATTTATATAGTTGGCCTTCCATATCCATGGGTTCCACACCATAGAGTCAACCAACCACAGACTGAAAATATTCCCCCCCACAAATGGATGATTGCATCTATACTAAACGTGTAGACTTTTCTGGTGTGTCATTATTCCATAAAAAATACATGCTGAATTTTGTACCAGAGACAAAAGCTTCAGTCTTATTTTTTATATACTGATATCTTATGCAAGATTTTAATAAACCAAGAAATGGTTAATTTTCACACAATATGTGTTAATATACCATTAATGCAAGTGCATGAATTACCTTATGGTTTTTATTCCTAGCTACTGTTTTTTTATTGTTGTGTATTTTGGAGACAGAGTCTCACTCTGTTGCCCAGGATGGAATGCAGCGATCTGATCATAGCTCACTGCTGCCTTGAACTCCTAGGTTTAAGGAATCCTCCTGCCTCTGCCTCCTAAGCAGCTGAAACTACATGCATGTGCCACATCATGGAGCTAATTTTTAAATTCTTAGTAGAGATGGAAGTCTTATCATGTTGCCCAGGCTGGTCTCAAACTCCTGGCCTCAAGTGATCTTCCTGCCTCAGCCGCCCAGAGTACGTGGATTACAAGTGTCAGCCACCATGCCTGGCCCTAGCTGCTGTTTAAGTTCAGAAATATCAAACAAAAAAACCACCAGACAAGGTAAACAGAAAAGGAAGACTTTATATAACATGTACACTGCATTAGGTATTATTAGTAATCTAGAGATTATTTAACATATATGGGAGGGTGTATATAGGTTATATGCAAATACTATTTTATATCACGGATTTGAGCATCTAAATTTTGGTATCCAAGGGTGGACAGTCCTGGAACCAACCCCCTATGGATACCGAGGGGCAACTGTATTTTTATTCTATAGCTTTTCCCCTAATGTGCAATTATGAAGAGTTGACTAGAACCAACTAGTCAGCCAGCTGTGCAGTTCCTTCCTTGGTGACGTAATGAAGTTTTTGGCGGGGCAGAAAACCGACTTTGCTTATACAGCAATAACCCCCAGTTCCTCCCCAGACTATAAATGGAAAAGAGTACTAGTGATCCATTGAGTAGCAAAACAAGGCAAAATTTGTTTACCGAACAGCACCATAGCAGGTGGCAAAACCTCAGGGGAAGTGGCTGCATCCTGCACCTAGGAAAGCAGGAGTTTTCCACTTGGGGTTTCCAACTTTCCCTCATTTCCTCATTCCCCACATATAGAATCGAATCTGCAGAACCTCCAGAACTGAAGGGTCTATCCCACCTGGGACAACAAGCCTCTCACAACCAATGGTTCATGACCCACAGAGCCTCCTCAATGATTTAACCATACATGAGATTCCAGAATATCTTAATCATCCTGGAGATCGGAGACCTGAGAGTATAACTCAAAGGAAAATTTCTCATTTGCTTAAAAAAATAAGCTCAAGGTGAAAATTAATTTATTACAGAAATTGAATAATTAGAATATACTTAGCTCACCAGATTTTCTAAACTGAACTATCCTCTATGACCAGACTACATTACCTTATGATCTAAAACTTACGGAATCTTGTTGTGGTTGTTTAATGACATTCCACCCTGCCATCAGAAAATATTCTTAGAAAGCTGTCTGATGGTCAGGTGTTCTCAACACCTCTACTTTTGCTTGCCACATACTTCAGGTGACCACACAGCCTGGTTTGCTCACACGGTCAGTCCCAGTTTATGACTGTTATCCTGATGTAATTACTAATGGTGTCCCATGTCACTCTCAGAAGTGTCCAGGTTTGGATGATACATATATTTCTATATATAATTTATATATGTAAATATTACAATTTATATATATTTGTATCTTATATAGAGATTATATATTTATATGTGATAAATATGTTTATATAAAATATATATAGAGAGATATATAATTTATCATCCAAACCTGGACACTCCTAATACAGGACTCATTTAACTATATCAGTCTGGATAGGCTAGATTATGCTGCTCTAACAAATGACACAAAATTGCAGTGGCTTATTGTGGCAAAAGTTTACATATCAGAAAGTATTTCAGGGCAGTTGTCCTCCATGAGTTGGCTCAGCACTACTACACCATCGTCTTGACATGTGCTTTCTACTATTGCTACAACAGAAAGAGACCTCTTGCAGTGTCTTAGGCCAGCAAATAAATGATCATGCCGGAAATGGCACACTTCACTTTTGCCCACATCCACGTGGCTCAGACTACCTGCAAAGGGACAGGTGCTTTTCCCATTTTCCAAGAAGAGCAGAATATGAATGTGAAAAGTCCCAGTTACATATTCAAACGAGAAGTTACATACCAATGAGATTATTTATTGTTGGGATGAGGAAGCTGAAAAATGCATTATTATATGGGTAGATAAGTTCCTTTACCACTGTCTTAGTCACAATCTTGGTAATGATAAGTCTTTGAGGACCCTAACTTAAAACAATTCTTATGGTCAAGAGAGAGTTTAAAGTTTTGTCACTAAACAAGAGGAGCACTAGCAAAGAAGACAACAAAATCCAAAACGTGATTCAAGATCCTTTTAGATAACAGGAATAATAAAAAATAAAAGCTGTAAAACAGAAATGCATACTACATTAATATGTGCATTTTATAGTCCCCTAACTTAAATAGTAGTTAGGAATAAAAACTAAGGTTGTTTTTTTTTTTTTTTTTTAATTTATTTTTGGGACAGAGTCTAATTCTGTCACCCAAGCTGGAGTGCAGTGGTGCAATCTCAGCTCACTGCAGTCTCCACCTCCTGGGTTCAAGCAATTCTCCTCCTCAGCCTCCCAAATAGCTGGGATTACAGGACCCTGCCACCATCCCTGGCTAATTTTCGCATTTTTACTAGAGACAGGGTTTTCCCATGTTGGCCAGGCTAGTCTTAAACTCCTGACCTCAGATGATCCACTCACCTTAGCCTCCCAAAGTGTTGGGATTATAGGCATGCGCCACTGCGCCTGGTCAAAAATTGTAAATTTGTGCACATGGATTAATAATCTATTATATGTCTGTTTGGAAAATTAACTGTTTCTGACTGTAGAGAGGAATTCTGTGTTTCAATAGAAAGCTATACCACCCCCTTGTGGGTTACCAGATTGTAGTCCTGTACATTGACTTTGAGCTGTTTTTCACCTCTTTGTAACCTACATGGTTTTGTTGCCTACCTGTAAATTGGACTGGACTCTGCTCGTTCACGCATACCATCAGTCTTTACCAAATTTTCAATTCTTGTAGTTTCCTTTACTATCTGGTTACAGCTCTCCAACGTTTCTCATTTTTCTTCTATCTTTCTGACTTAACTAAAACCTGCCTGTCCAGATCCTCAGTGGGACTCTAGGTTATCTTGTAGCTAGCCTTTCCTCCTAGATCTGCAGAAATCCTGCAAGATACATTTCAAAGGGCTCATGATCACAAAAGATCATGTCTGGGCATCCTTCATGCCCAGAGCCACTGCTGTGTAGGCCACTCAGGAAGTGCCCTGGAACGCCAGCATCTGCCACACTCTGCCGCAGGAAGTAACCATGATCATGAAAATCCCACCAAAACCTCCCTGAGGTCTATGTCATCACCAAAACATTCAAACTGCAAACTAGGAATTGGTTTGCCATGACAGTTGGACTGCCACTGCCATCCTTATTCCATCTTCTACAGGCGCTTCAAGCCTAAAGTCTGGAATCACCAGCTGGGTTCGTAGTTTGCTCCAACAATTTTTGTTTTTCTTTTATTTTCATAGAAATACCCTTCATTAAATGCTCTCGCCATCCAGCAAAAAGTGTTTACTACAAGTCTCAAGAGAATAGTTTAGTTTGTCCTTAATGAACAAAAGGCAGCCAAATTAGAAATGGACTTATACAGAGGAAAGAAAAATGACTGTTCTTTCCTTGAACAAGAGAAAAGACTGGCCAGACTTTGTGTGTGTGTGTGTGTGTGTGTGTGTGTGTGTGTGTATGTGTGTGGTTTTTATTGTTTTGTTTTAGGGACTAGGTCTCACTTTGTCACTCAGACTGGAGTATGGTGGTACAATCAGCCCACTCACTGCAGCCTCGAACTCCCACCTCAGTCTCCTGTGTAGCTGTGACTACAGGCATACTCTACTGAGCCTGGCTTTTTTTTTTTTTTTTTAATATACAGATTGGGGGTCTCATTTTGTTGCCCAGGCTGGTCTCAAACTCCTGGCTCTAAGTGATCTTGCCTTGGCCTCCCACAGCATTGGTATTAATAGGTGTGAGCCACTGCATCCTGCCTGACCAAACTTTTGTCACACTACTCTGAACCCTCTTCTTGGTGAGGCCTCATGCTTGGCCTGCTGGGCCTGGTTTTGTAAGAATTCCCACACCCTTGGTACTTGTATTGCTTAGGCTGCCTTATAGCAAAATACCATAGACTGGGTGGCTTAACAGATATTTTAACACACTTCTGGAGGCCAAGGACAGTTTGCCAGCATGGACGGTTTCTGGTGAGAGCTCTCTTTTTGGTTGCCTTCTTACTGTGTTCTCCTCACGTGGCCTCTATTCTGTGCACCAGCAGGGAGAGGGAGTATGTCTCTTCTCATAAGGACAGTAATCCTAGTAAATCGGGGCCCTATTCTTATGACCTCCTTTTAATTTTAATTGTTTTCTTACTCCAAATATAGCCACAGTGGGAATTAGGGCTTCAACAAATAAATTTGGGTGGGGAGGGAGGACACAGACATTCATTCCATGACAATAAACCAAGTTCGCCTTACTAATTTTTCATCCACTAACGCCTCGCCTTGCCCACTGGCTGTAAATACCCAGCTGTCCTTGTATCTAGAGTTGAGTTCAGTCTCTCTCTCTTATTACAGTAGTCTTGAATAAGGTCTTTCTTCCTTGTTTAACTTGTCTGGTGCATTTTTTTCTTTGATAATCCTGAGCTTAAACAGTAGCCAGGGCCAGACACAATGGCTCAAACCTGTAATCCCAGCACATTGGAAGGCTGAGGCAGGAGGTCACTTGAGGCCAGGAGTTTGAGACCAGCCTGGGCAACACAACAAGACCCCATCTTTACTAAAAATTTAAAAATTAGCTGGATGTGGTGGTACACGCATCTAGTCTCAGCTACTCAGGAGGTGGAGGCAGGAGGATTGCTTGAACCCAGAGGTTCAAGGCTACAGTGAGCTATGATCACATCACAGCATTCCAGCCTGGGCAACAGAGTGAGACCCTGTATCCAAAAACAACATTTTTTTTATTTAAGAAAAAATAAAAAACAGTAGCTAGGAATAAACACCATAAGCTAACACATATACTTGCATTAATGGTCTATTAGCATCTTTTGTGAAAATAAACCATGTCTTGGCTTTTGAAAGACATGCCTAAGATATTAATATATAAAAAATATGATTGAAGTTTTTACTCTGGTATGAAATTCAGCATGCTTGAAATTGTAACATACCTGTGACATAAAAACTCAGTGAAAAGTATTACCCAACTAGATGTCACTGGCCATCTGCTATGATGCAACGAAAGAAAAAGTAATCTAGCCAACTCTCAAACCAAATAGTTATTGAGTATTGTGGTAATATTCGGTGTTAGGAAGAAGGCAAGGGCATATATAACACAAAGGCCCTCCAAATGCACTTGAGAGTGCCTGAAAATACATGTTTAAAATTTTTCCATCTGTATATGGTGAAGTAAAATAACAAAATCTTATTGGTGTATCAAAAGGATTTGGAAATTTTCTACCTCACTATTGAGAAAAATATGAAAAAAAAAAAAAAAGAAAAGAAAAGTATGAGGAGCCAAAGAAGTTGTTTTAGAATGGTGGCATCATTTATCTCATACTACCCAGCAAATGCTTTTTGTAATGAAAACCAGACTTGAAAGAGTGAGTGCCTCTTTAAGCCAGGATTAATTATAAGTAATATGAGCAGAGTCATATATCCAAAGGATTATAAATCATTCTACTATAAGGACACATGCACA
>PVKV010041784.1:0-11197 GCA_004027835.1 Alouatta palliata
GGGGGGGGGGGGGGGGGGAAGTTATTTGCTGATAATATATTCTATATATTAACATTTCTAAAATCCTTGTCTGTGTCCACATGATATAGTTTAAGATTCTTCAGCTGTCTTCATACTTTAGGATGTAATCCTAGAGTAGTTAGTTAAGTACCAGGTAGGTTTGCTGAAGCTCTTAGTTGTTGGAGGGATATAGATGTGTGACTTCCTGAATTGGCTAGGCTGGTTTGATTTTTCAGCAATGAGGAATCCTAGGTGAAGAAATGTAGATAAAAACATTTGAAAATAATTTCTTTACAGCAATAGATTTGGAGCTACTGACCTGTACTGATTCTACTTGTTGTTTTGTTTTGATAGGGGGAGACTTTCTTCTTTTGGTAGTATAGTGTTGTGGAGAGGAGAATACAAAACTTCACATTTGAAAGGGGCTTCTATCTCTAACGGCTGTATAAATTGATCTCCAGACTTGAAAAAACTGTGTAAATGAGTGGCAAGATACTACCAGCTGTTGTATTGCTTTACTCACATGTGGCATTTTGTATTTTTTATTTCAGCATAGTATCTAATGGCTCTTATGTATCAGAAAGAACCCGTGGTCGGTTTCTGAGAATTACAGAGTTAGGAAAGACCTAGTGGCCGCTCTTAGGGAGCTTCGTGAGGGTGCTGTGGAAATACTGGCTGAGATGTGCTGCATGATCTAGCAAGCACTAAGCAATTCTTTTTTTTTTTTTTTTTTTTGAGATAGCATCTCACTCTGTCCCCCAGGTTGGAGTGCAGTGGTGCAATTTCGGCTCACTGCAACCTCTGCCAGGTTAAAGCAATTCTCCTACCTCAGCCTCCTGAGTAGCTGGGATTACAGGCGTGTACCACCATACCCAGCTAATTTTTGTATTTTTCGTAGAGATGGCTGGTCTTGAACTCCTGACCTCAAATGATGCGCTCACCTCAGGCTCCCAAAGTGCTGGGATTATAGGTGTGAGCCACTGCGCCCAGCATACTAAGCAGTTTTGACTGCCGGGATCAGCGGGGTGCTGGGAAAGGTGGTCATCCACCTTTAAACGATGAGTGACAGGCATTCTCTGAGGAGGAAATATACATGTGCATGGCAGAGGAGCATGATGTTCTTGGGGAATGAGTCATGGGTGGGACATGAAATTGGGAACATCATTTAGGACCAGATCCGAGGCACTTAAGTGAGGGGTCAGATGCTCTCATTCTTTTGGTATGTAGCTGGGGAATAACATTGATAATGGAATGACTTTCTTTACCAGCTTGGGCCACGTCTCGTATTTTTGTTATTACTATTATTTTTGAGACAGAGTCTTGCTCTGTTGTCCAGGCTGGAGTGCAGTAGCGTGATCTTGGCTCACTGCAACCTCTGCATCACAGGTTCAAGCAATTCTCCTGCAAGTAGCTGAAACTACAGACACCCACCACCACGACTGGCTAATTTTTGTATTTTAGTAGAGACGGGGTTTCACCATGTTGCCCAGGCTGTTTGTGAACTCCTGAGCTCAGGCAATCCACCTGCCTCCACCTCCCAAAGTGCTGGGATTACAGGCATGAGCCACTGCACCCAGCCTTTTGTTACTTTTTTTTTTTTTTTTTGAGACAGAGTCTCGTTCCGTCGCCAGGCACCAGACAGGAGTGCAGTGGCGCAATCTCGGCTCACTGCAACCTCTGCCTCCTGGGTTCGAGCAATTCTTCTGCCTCAGCCTCCTGAGCAGCTGGGATTACAGGTGTGCACCACCATGCCCAGCTAATTTTTTGTATTTTTAGTAGAGACGGGGTTTCACCATGTTGACCAGGATGGTCTCGATCTCTTGACCTCGTGATCTGCCCGCCTTGGCCTCCCAAAGTGCTGGGATTACAGGCGTGAGCCACCGCACCCGGCCTGGGTGACTTTTCTTGACCTAGAATTGTCCTGTAGAGCGGCACGGATTCATCATGTTCAAAGGGGTTAGTCCTACTTTGTGGTGGGAGAGCTGGAGGGCCCTAGAGCTATAGCTCCTACAGTTTGCTCTCATGCACCCAGCTCTTATTCCTTAAGCACAGCTGCCTGACAGGTCACTGCGTCCCCAGGGGCTTCCCGTCATAGGTGTCAGGTTTCCTGAGACCAGCTCTCTTCATGAGCATCCAGATCTTGGTGTTGAGCCTGAGTCACCCTCCCATGGTGACTTCCTCTGTGGGGCTTTTCATGTCCTTGCCTACAGCAGACCTCAGTTGGGGACATCAATACATTATGTTCCTTTTGAACTTCTAATGGGAAGGACTGAGGGGGTTTCTCTTTTTCTTCCAGTGGGCTGTGTGGCTCAGATGTGGAATTGGCCAGTGAGTTTTGAATTCTTGGGAAGGAAATCCTTGGTCAGAACCTAGAAGATACTTCTTTTTCCAGGACAGTAGGTGTCTGCTTCCCTGATCCTTGCATAATTAAGGAAGGGCCATGCCAGAACCATCCCTTGTTAACAGATATCTCCAGTGGCCTCTAACATATGGGAAGGTCCCCCTCACAAGGCTCCTGCTGCACTGGATAAAGGTTACTGGATAGTCGATCAGCTGTGCAATTTAGAAAGATGATGATATGATGTTGTAATGGACTGAATGTTAATGTACCCCAAAACTCCTGTTGAAATCCTAGCCCTGTGAGGAGATGGTACTAGGAGGTGGGGCCTTTGTAGGTGATTAGCTCATGAATGAGATCCTTATATAAGAGGCCCCAGACAGCTGCCTTGCCCCTTCTACCCTGTGAGGACACAGAGAAAAGGCTGCTGTGAAAGAACCAGAAAACAGCCCTCATCACACACCAAACCTGCCGGCACCTTGATCTTGGACTCCCCAGCCTCTAGAACTGTAAGAAATAGATTTCTGTTTACAAGCCACCCAGTCTTCCACATTTTGTTACAGCAGCTCAAACTGACTGGTTATAAAGATGGGACTGGTGATAACGTCTTGAAACAGGGTAGGCGCTGGGACTGTGATGAAGAGACAGATTTACTGTTTTAAACAAAGCAAAAACTTGTTACGAAGGTAAAACTGGCAGGATTTGGTGATCTCTTAAATATGGTTCAAAGCCAGAGCTTGTCTAACTTGGTAGACAGTAAAGACTTGAAGGCATGGAGTAGGAGACACAGTGCGTACAGGATGAGGTAATGAATTACTTTTTGGACACACTGCTATATCTGCAGTCCTGTTGGAGATGTCTAGCTGGCATTGATTATACTGGTATGCTGAAAACCTAGGTGATAGTTGAAGTTGCAAAAGCACTGAAATAAGAGAAAGTTTAGAATGAGAAGTGTAGATGAATGAAACCTAGGGAGCAGCAGTATTTAAGGAGCTTGGGAAGAAAGAGGAATCTTGGGATACCAGGAGGCTGAGAGAGAATGAGCTGTAGAGAGGTAAGAGAGTGGAAGTGGTAGAGAGTGGTTTCAAGTGAGCCAAGGGGCAGAGGGCTACAGGGAGGTAGGAGGTACCAAATATGGCTAAGAGGCTGGCATCCGAAGTGGACGTACAGTTGAGGTTCCTAATTGCAAATCATGGAAAATGACTCTGGCTAATTTAAGTGTATAAGGAAATCATTGGAAGGGTGTGGGGGAAGTTACAGAACCTACAGGAAGTGTAGAGAGCCACTCCCAGAAAACTGACCATAGATGAGGGAAGCAGGTCAGTCAGAACCACAGCCACAGCCAAGACCACACAGTCTGGCTGAGGTTGCCCAGTGGCTGCTGCTACAGCCACCACTGCTACAGTTCTGGCTGTTGCTGGCACTGGCAAAATGATTTCCAAATTGCCCATTTCTTGTCACACTCTTTTTGGTCTGAGCCCTGGGCAGAAGGTGATTGGGCAGGTTTACAACAGGAGGGTGCAGGGAGAACCAGGGCCTGGCTTTTTTGCTTCTGTGGTGGCAAGTAGTACAACAGTACAGGCCATGTGGTCCACCTTTCACGGTGTTCTTGGTGGCCTTAGCAGAAGCAGGGGAATAGCAGTTGGGAGAATAAATGGAGAATAGGAAGTGGGAGTGCCAGGTAGAGTATCCCCAAGGCCAGCAGTCAGACCCAGAGGTTGCTTAATCTAAGAGTGTGTCCCTGGGTGCTTCCTGTTGCAACTCCTAAGGCCTCCTTGAGTCTGGCTGTGGTACTCCCAAGATTGGAAAACCAATTAGCCTGCTGGTTTGTTTCAGTAATAACCAGAATTGTGCATATGTCTGGAATCAGTTTAAGAGTGGTTACGTTTATCAAGGATTGGGGACTGGCAGTGGGTCTAGTGGAAGGGTAAAAGGTAAGACAGCCATTGAAAAAAGGTACATCTTATTGCTGATCTGGGAGGGAAGCAGAGTCTTCAGTGTGCAGAGAGATCAGGAAAAGAGGCAAATTTAGAACTCAGGTGCAGATGGGGGCAAGAAAGCAGAACAGGTAGATTGTTGCAGGTTATGGCCAGAGAAGAACTTCAGGATTAGAGAATTTGGAAGAGTGCCTTGTCAGCTTTTCAGGACTGCAATGAGGTACCCTCAAAGAGTTTATGCGTGAGGGGAAATTGATTCCATTCTTACGATTACAGACAGTAAAATCCACACTTTAAAATCAGTACAGTCTCTCCTTCTTGGAAGAAAATGGCTGGCTGCTTGTGCACTAAGACAGAGACAAGGAAAGAATGTGCCATCTTGGGGGATGTCAGCTGAAAGAAAGGATTGGCCGAGGTGAGACAGAACTGTAGCACAGCCTCGGGAGGTCAGGTTCGTTGGAGAGCCTGTCCCGACAGTGAAGATTCAGGTGGTGTTAGCAGGGTGCCTGAGGCTGGGGTCCTGATGCCTTTAAGCCATTATTTGAGCTCCTGTCCTTTGGTTTGATCATGTGCTCACATGACAATTTTCTAATTCTAAACGGTCTCCTCACTTGGAAGATAGTGATCATGTTAATTTCTAGGAATCTCTTACTTGTCATAAGTTTATATTTGTCTCTATGAATAGATCAACTAGCATTGAGAGAATGCAGCACACTATATGCCCAAAGACTCAAATTTGTTTGGTAGTTGTTATTTCTTATTGTTAATTTATACTTGGGCACACTGATTGGATACATACATTTCTTTAGTGTGCTAAATGTGTGTGTACCTGAGAGGTGGGTCTGTTCCTGGCATGTAAACTAATCCTGGAGATGAGCACCGCTGGGTGAGGCTTGCTGGGAGACACCCTTGCTCCACCACCCTGTGGAGACTGAGACACCTGTCTTCGTGTCACCTGAGCTGTGAGCAGGCAGGTTCTGCCTTCCTGCAGAGCTCTTTGGAGTCTTCGTGCTCACTCTGTTTCCTTTGCTCAGGAGGCTCTTCTCTTAGTCCCCACTCTTCGTCTGGCCACCTCCTCCTCCTCCTCCTCCTCCAGGTCCCTTTTTCCTTTTCTCTCTCGTAGAGTTTATCAGTGTTTTGGAATTATATGTTTGAGTGTTAAGTGCTGTGTTCCCTACTAAACAGAAAGTGTGAGAAGGGCAGAAGCCCTGTGCCCGTGCCCACTCAGGCATCATCTGACTGCAGACAATTGTCTGGAGAGAACAGGCAGGCAATAGTGTTTGATGAAGTCTTTAAGGCACTTCCACTCTCTTACCTCTCTACAGTCCATTCTCTCTCAGCCTCCTGGTATCCCAGGATTCCTCTTTCTTCCCAAGCTCCTTAAATACTGCTGCTCCCTAGGCTTTATTCGTCTACCTTTCTCATTCTAAACTTTCTCTTATTTCAGTGCTTTTGCAACTTCAACTATCACCTAGGTTTTCAGCATACCAGTATAATCAATGCCAGCTAGACATCTCCAACAGGACTGCAGATATAGTAGTGTGTCCAAAAAGTAATTCATTACCTCATCCTGTACACACTGTGTCTCCTACTCCATGCCTTCAAGTCTTTACTGTCTACCAAGTTAGACAAGCTCTGGCTTTGACCCATATTTAAGAGATCATACAGCTCAAGTTCCCTTTTCTCCCCAGTAGAACGGGAATAGGTATTTTAACTTGAGGTGCTGAGACTCTCCTTTATGGAGATACTCCTTGTAAGTTACCAGCTGAAGCACTGATGTTAGTAGTTAATATAATCAGAACAGTAGTAGCAACAATAATAACGGTTACATGCTTCACTTTCCATTTGGACTGAGTTTGTAATTCTCATAGCCACCCTTGAGATAGGTTCTTTTTTTATTATTTTATTTTTTATTTTTATTTATTTATTTTTGAGCTGGAGTCTCACTCTGTTGCCCAGGCTGGAGTGCAGTGGCACAATCTCAGGCTCATTGTAACTTTTGCCTTTTGGGATCAAGAGATTGTGCTACCTCAGCCTCCTTAGTAGCTGGGATTACCGGTGTGCTTCACCACACCTGGTTAACTTTGTATTTTTAGTAGAGAGAGGGTTTCACCATGTTGGCTAGGCTGGTCTGGAACTCCTGACCTCAGGTGTGAACCACCAAGCCAGGCTGAGATAATCCTTTTTTTTTTTGACAGAGTTTTCTGTCACCCAGGCTGGAGTGCAGTGGCATGCTCTCTGCTCACTGCAAACTCCACCTCCCAGGTTCAAGTAACTCTCCTGCCTCAGCTTCCCAAGTAGCTGGGATTACAGGCACTTGCCACCATGCCCGGCTGTTTTGTATTTTAAGTAGAGACAGGATTTCACCATGTTGGCCAGGCTGGTCTTGAACTCCTGACCTCAGGTGATCCACCCATCTTGGCCTCCCAAAGTGCTGGGATTACAGGCATGAGCTACCTGCCCAGTCCTGAGAAAGTTCTATAAGCCCTAGTTGCCCATGGGAAACTGAGGCTTAAGCAGATCAGATAACTTGCACAGGTTTGTAAGGGTGGAGTGGTGGACCCACTGTTGCTTGTTCCTGGAGTCTGCCGTAGCAAGCACGCTTTCTTCATTCCGTATGTCTCATAGGAAGATGAGCACACCTGATAGTAGCGAGGTATAATTTCTTTATAAGGTTAAAGAGACTGTGTTTTTGAACTAGAGACAAATGTTTTGTCATTATTTAGACATATGTAAAATTAGGTGTAATTGCTTTTCTTTGTTGGGCTATAGAGGAGTAGCAAATGAAGAGAAGCAGGTAAGGGGACGCTGGCATTCTGGCTAACTTTGATAACTACATGGTTCCTCTTTAGGTCCTCTACACTTTATTTGGCTAATTCAGGTTTTACCTTCTGTTCCACTGTTTTATTCTGTTGGCTAGACAGCTGTTAAACATCTGTTCCCTGTGCTTAGAGAGCGTGTGGTTGTTTTCCTGTGTCTACACAGTGGCTCTCTGTATCCTGTTCGTATGTGCCCTAGGAGCCTTCAGAATGAAGGGGCTTGGACAGTGATTTCACAGTGCTTTATATTTTTCTTGTGACTGCATCCTCAATAACTCACTAATTACCAATAAAAATGTCTAACAAAATTAGGTATTTTTTCCTACCAGAGGGATAAAGGAAAAGAAGATAAGATTAAGTGGAAGGAAGAAATCTATTGAAAAAAAGGAAAGATTTTGCATTCTTAAAAACACAGCTGTGTTCTTGAGCGTGAGGGAATCCTTTTGTGGATCTGGTCTGCGGGAGGGGTTGATAGAAAGTGTGGGAGGACCCTGCTCAAAGTGGGAGGCAGCCCGGATTTCCAGAAGCGAAATGTTAAAGTTGAGCATGGTTTGGATGCAGATAAGAAGTTCTTTTGCTTCCTCCACTTGGGTTAAAATTGTTCATTTTTTGTTTTTAAGGTCATTTGGGGGGAATTTCTTTGCTTCCAGCCTGGATCTCTCAGTGTGGCCTGACCCCTGAATCCTACCCTCCCACACAACTTGAGAACTTGATTCTTTTTTCACAAAGACTTCTTTCCAACCCCTCCCCTCCCCCCAGAAGACTCCATATTTGGAACTGAGTATTTTGAACAGAGCCCTGGCCAGAGGGCATATTACATATGTTCTTCTGTCCCATGTACATGGAAAAATATAAGCTTTAAAGCAAATATATATAAAAAATGGAAAATGTTCCTCTAAGCCAGGGACACACGATTTTCTTTTATGAATGTGCTGTACTTACGTGATTCATTCTCTTTAACTTGCCTCTTTGAAACTGGAAAAAAGGTGACCAGAAATGGCTAGAGATAATGAAAGGGAATAGAGAATCAAGAAAATAATTTCTTTGACCGTTGTTTTGTAAGCCTTGGGTTACTAGAGTTAAATACTTAAATAAGAACATAAAATAAGGGAAAGCTTCCCAGTTCCACATTCATTATTAACACTTTTTAAATAGGAGAACCTGAATCAGCGTGAACCCCAGCAATTATCTGGTTGTTGCTGAAATCTAGCCCACCTACCACATTTTCATAATTAAACACAGGCCTGAGGCAAACATCAGAGATTCTCATTCTCCAGAAAGTGAACGCTTGTATATCCTGGTTCAGCCAAGGTCCAGTAAGGTTACGTGTTCACATTCACTGTGGAATTCTCTGCTTCGGAAACCATCATGTTCAGGAACATTTTCAATAAAGTTTATGAGATATCGTATTGGCTTGGAACATACACAAAGAATTTGACAACCTGTTTGGGTAGAGGAATATAAACTTGCTAATTATTGAAAACTTAGTTGTTGTAAATGCTTCTCTTTGGTTTGCTAGCTTGGGCCCCAACCAGAGGTTTTCCAGCCTTGGCAAAGTTGCCTAAAACCTTTTGTGTTGAGTAAGGGCCCTGATAGTGGTATCCTCGTTTTGATCCTGTCTGTAGTGGGAATGCTTCCAAGTCTGATACTTGTTGTAGGTTTCTGCCAGAGGTCCTTCACTTAGGTTAAGACATACTCTATTCTTAATTGATTTTTTTTTTAAAATCAGGAAGGGCTGTTGAATTTTGTCAAATGCTATTTTCCATCTATTGAGATGAACATATGTTTTTCATTATGAGCCTTTCAGTACTATTTGACTTTTTTTAAAAGAAACCATTTGCATGCATTGCATCCACTGACTTGAGGCTTAAAATTCCTTCAAAATGCTAACTTTACAGCCATCTTCTGTGTGTGTTTTTCTTTGAATTCAACTTTTCCGTCAGTCTGTTCCTATCTTTCTTTTTTTATAGTGATTTCAGCATTTCTCAGCTGTTGGTGATTTTTTATTCTTTAAAAAGCCTCTTCCATCATTTCATGGGTTTAGTGTAACAAGAGAGAGAGAGCACACCATGTGCCAGCCCTTTCCTCTTAAACCAGTCTCTAGGGCTTTAAAAATGCCATCCTTCTTGCTCAGGTTCTGCTACATAGGAACCTTCAAGTTCTTTCAACCTTTGAGATGTTGTGTTGCTTTACTTTGAGATGCTGACTGAGAATCAGAGTTAGGAATACAAAACCTCACAACATGAGTTGAAATTTTAGGAAGAACTGAACTGAAAAGTTCATCAGGGCATTAGCCATTGAGTGGCTGGAAGTATCCTCACTGGGGCTTCAGCCCAGACTGCCAGCTTCACCGTCTTTCCTGGACTGTGCGATAAAAACCAGATGGATTCCACTCCAGTTTGACTGCCGTGCCCTAAAATAGTGCTCTCCCACCTCCCCACCCTCATCTAAACATTAAATTCCTCACGTGTTCCACCTTTTAGATGTTTGTGAATGAGAAGTGGAATGCCAGATGTTCTAACAGCTGAATCCAATCTGTGGAAGACAGAGCTGTGGTTCAGGCTTCCTGGCAAGGAATGAGGAAGTAACTCTAGTGCTTGCTTGCTTTTTTTTTTTTTTTTTTAATCTTGGAAGTAACATACCAACTTTCTAATCAAAGCATTGCAGGGAATATTGTTTGTGGGTGTGGGTGTGATAAGTATGGGAGGATGTCTAGATCTTTATGGAGACCTTTTAGAGCCTTCCAGTTTTAAAAGGAAGCCAGTCACAGATGCATTGTTTTTTATTTTATTTTATTTTATTTTTCACATTCCAATAAATTTATTCTGTAAAAACAATACATTTTTTTTGTTTTTGATTTTTTTTCCAGTTAACTTTTCAACTACAAACCTTGAATACGCGAAAGATGTTCCAAGGACAAGCATTAACAAGACTGATAAAACTCAAACTGACTAAATGTGTTCTCACAATATAAGCTGGCATAAAAATAAATAAAATTCTCTATTATCACAATAGCAACAATAATGTACACATAATAATAGTTTGTGGATGAATATTAACTATTCTAATTGTAGTTTCAAAAGAAAACAGTTTATTTTGAAAGTCTACATTTAAAAGTCAATGCTTTGTCTGGTTTCCCATAGGGGTGTTGCTGTTTTTAGCTTTAAAATGTAAAGTACCCACCTTGAGTGCTTAGCTCAAAATTGTATTGGCACTGGGAAAAAATAAATCATTGCCTTTATTTTGGAGTAACACAAAAAGACTCACTAACTTCACATATAGAAACTTAGTTTGTGTACGTAACAATATGAATTTTGAGAAGTATAAGCTGTCAACTAGCTATTTCTAATACAGAATAGGTATTTTACAATATGGTTAAACTTTACACATGGCCTCAAAACTGAAGGACAATTTTAATTTCGTCTTCAATATACCAACATTATGTATTTAGGATTTAGTTCCTGGGTTCTGTCACAGAGAGGAAATTCCGTTCTTAAGCATTATGTTGAGTGGTCATCTAAAAATGTTAATTTATATTTAACTGAGTATTTGGTGATGGTGGGGTAAAGGCAGGAAAATGATGATCATATAAAAAGCCAAAACCCATCGGTGTGCTGTATCCAGGAAACCCATCTCACATGCAAAGATACACGAAGGCTCAAAATAAAGGGATGGAGGAAGATTTACCAAGCAAATGGAGAGGGAAAAAAAGCAGGAGTTGCAATTCTCATCTCTGATAAAATAGACTTTAAACCGACAAAGATCAAAAGAGACAAAGAAGGACATTACATTATAGTAAAAGGATCAATGCAACAGGAAGAGCTAACAATCCTAAATATATACGCACCCAATACAGGAGTACCCAGATACATAAGGCAAGTTCTTAATGACTTACAAAGAGACCTAGACTCCCACACAATAATAGTGGGAGACTTGAACACCCCATTGTCAATATTAGACAGATCAATGAGACAGAAAATTAACAAGGATATCCAGGACTTGAACTCAGACCTGGATCAAGCAAACCTAATAGACATTTACAGAACTCTCCACCCCAAATCCACAGAATATACATTCTTCTCAGCACCACATCACACCTACTC
>PVKV010041785.1:0-11171 GCA_004027835.1 Alouatta palliata
AGACGGGGTTTCACCATGTTGGTCAGGCTGGTCTTGAACTCCTGACCTCAGGTGATCCACCTGCCTTGGCCTCCAAAGTGCTTGGATTACAGGTGTGAGCCACCACACCCAGCCGACAATGACACTTTAAAGCACAACACAAATAGGTGATAGCGATGACAGTAATAATTAGTGTTTTGTGACTGCCTTTGTATAGAACTTTAACAGGGATTTCGTAGATATAATCTGAATGACTTATCCTCAATATCTGTGCTCCTTTTTTTGTTTTTGATGTAAGGTTTCACCGTTACCCAGGCTGGAGTGCAATGGCTCGATCATAGCTCAAGCGATCCTCCTGTATCAGTTGGGACTGTGAGAACATGCCACTGCACCCTGATAATATCTATATACATCTGAGACAGACTTTCACTCTTATTGTCCAGGCTGGAGTGCAATAGCACGATCTTGGCTCACTGCAACCTCTGCCTCCTGGACTCAAGCAATTCTCCTGCCTCAGCCTCCTGTGTAGCTGGGGTTACCGGTGCCCACCACCACACCCAGCTAATTTTTGTATTTTTAGTAGAGACAGGGTTTCACCATGTTGGTCAGGCTGGTCTTGGACTCCTGACCTCAGGTGATCCACCTGCCTCAGTCTCCCAAAGTGCTGGGATTACAGGCATAAACCACCACACCTGGCTTTTTTTTTTTTTTTTTTTTTTTTTTTTTTTTTTTTTTGTAGGATGAAGTCTCGGTATGTTGCCCAGGTTGGTCTTGAACTCCTGGGCTCGAGCAATCCTCCCACCTCGGCCTCCCAAAGTGTTGAGATTACAGGCGTGAACCATCGTGCCTTACCTTTTTTTCTTTTCTAGAAACAGGATTCCTGATTTTTTTGCAGGGCACCTGGCTGTATAAACAACAATGCTCAGCCCTTACAGCTAGAGTGTGAGGCTTCTCTCCTTTTTCCTGGCCAGCACGCAGAGGAGCAGCCTGGGGCTGAGGCAGCTGGCGTGGACCACTGAGGCCAATGGAGTGACGTGCAGCTGAGGCCTGACAGAAGAGTCAGGGTCCCACACCCAGGGATGGCGGTCCCAGCTTTGAGCCACCTACCTGGGATTTTATCTAAGGGAGAGATGGGCTTCTATCTGCTCAGCCACTGTTGGTTGGCCTTTTCATTACTTACCGCTGAACCTTATCTTCATTAACACGAGCAGCTTGTCATTATCTACTTTCTAAAGGCATTGGGCAAGTTCCTAAGACATGGCAAACTTTGGATATGAACCAGGTCTGTTTTCTCTAAAACTTTGTTATTTTCAGTAAATTCTTCTTCTTGCCATTAATGTTTAGAAAAGTGACAGCTGTATACTATTAAAGTTTTGCAGAGGGTATAAAGTCAAAATAACAGCCGCTGAGAGCTTTAACTGAAGCTCTCAGATAAATATTTAAAGACCTAGGAGTTTTAAAGGGGATATTGACATTGGAATAGTGTCATAAACAGAATTTTGGAAAAACAAACAAACAGCAAATGTAAAAGACACCTCTCCAAGGGACCAACACTTTCATTTCAGGAGTGTTCTCGTCCTTTGTAACATGGCATTTTCTATATAGTGTGAAAGAAAAATAAATCTTGGGACCCCAAAAATCACTAAAACGAAAGGAAAAGTCAAGCTGGGAAGTGTCAGGCAAAACCTGTTTCTCATTTTATTCCTAAATAAGATAGTTACAAGGATGAAAAAGCCACATACCTTATGTAGTCATGATTGTGGTATTTAAAAAAGAGGAAAAAAAGTACATTAGAAAAAAGCTACCTACCTTCCTCACAATTTGCCCACAAGGCAATTCCTTGTGGGCCTCAAGATCTTTGTCCTGAAACGGTCCTGCTGAATTTCACACTGGCAATGTAAATCGGTAGCTTATCTTCACAGATACCGGACCCAGAGTCACCCCTCTGCTCACCTGAGACAAATGCATATCTGATTGCTTCCTCTCTCCTGTTGGTTATGTAAAAACGTGAATTCATTGAGTCAGACTCAGCTACGTATTCAGCGGAAGGCTGATCAAGTACTCCAAAGAATGCAACCTTTTTTTATTTTTTTGAGACAGAGTCTGGCTCAGTTGCCCAGGCTGGAGTGCAGTGAGGAGATCTGGGCTTACTGCAGCCTCCGCCTCCCAGGTTCAAGCAATTCTCCTGCCTCAGCCTCCTGAGTAGCTGGAACTATCAAGGCATGCACCACCACGCCCAGCTAATTTTTGTATTTTTTTGGTAGAGATGTGGTTTCCCTGTGATAGCCAGGTTAGTCTCAAACTCCTGGCCTCAAGTGATTCCCCCTGCCTCAGCTTCCCAAAGTGCTGGGATTACAGGCATGAGCCATTGTGCTTGGCCTAGAAGGAAATCTTTTGTCTCTCATCTACCCAGGACCTGGAAGCCCCCATTTTGAGTTCTCTGGCCTTTTTGGACCAAACCAGTGTACATCTTACACATATTGATTGATGTCTCATGTCTCCCTAAAATGTATGAAGGCAAGCTGTATCCTGACCACCCTGGGCACACATCGTCAGGCCCTCCTGAGGCTGTGTCATGTGTGGTCATTAACCTTGGCAAAATCAACTTTCTGAATGGATTGAGACCTGTCTCAGATATTTTGGGTTGACAATACACACACACACACACACACACACACACACACACGCAGAGTTTTGGTGACAGGGTTAGAGAAAAATAACATTTACTTCCAATGCTTGCAACTCTGGTTTTACAATGGAAGTAAAAAAAAAAAAAAAAAAGTCTTACTCTAATAGCATGATTTATCTTTGCCATTTTTTTTTTTTTTTTTTTTTTTTTTTAAGAGACAGGGTCTCGCTATCTTGCCCAGGCTGGAGTGCAGTGGCTATTCACAGGTGCGATCCCACTACTGATCAGCGCGGGAGTTTTGACCTGCTCTGTTTCCAACCTGGGCCGGTTCGCCTCTCCTTAGGCAACCTGGTGGTCCCCCGCTCCCGGGAGGTCACCATCTTGATGTGGAACTTAGTGCGGACACCCGATCAGCATAGCGCACTACAACCCAGAACTCCTGGACTCAAGAGATGCTCCAGCCTCAGCCTCCCGAGTAGCTGGGACTACAGGCATGCGCCACCACGCCCGGCTCTTTGCCAGTTTTTGAAAATTGTTTTTAATTTTTGGAGAGACGTACAGGATCATAGCTCATCAGGAGAGAATACCTTACCAGGAGGCAAGTCACCCTGGTCTGCCTAAAAGCTTTCCCTGCACACACAACACACTCTCATTTTGGTTTGTGCCTTTGTTCATTTTATGCTCTCTGTTTGCAGTCGCTCTTTCCCACCAATCAACTAACTGTGCTATTTACCGAGTCTCAATCTTCTCCTCCACAAAGCTTTCCTGGATTGTCTAGTCTACACCAGTAGTTCTCAAAGCACAGCACGGTAGTAGCGGTATCACCCGGGACCAGAAACGCACTCCTGCAACCCCTGACCCAGACCTATGGAGCTGGCAACCCCGGTGGGCCCAGCACTGTGTGTCATCGAGTCTCAAGATGATTTTGACGTGATTCGGACTGGCTTGTCACTGCTGAGACCATATTGATCCCTCCCTTCTCCGGGTTCCCACACCACATATGGTTCACAGTACATCAGCTGGAGCTGAATCCCCTTTTTAAGAACTGGTATAGTAGACTTCTGTAGATCCAGGTAGGTCGTCTGCTCCCCCAGGTAGATATTCAATAAAAATTTAGTGCTTGGCTCTTTGAAAGAAGGTGCTGGCCGGACGTGGTGGCTCATCCCTGTAATCCCAGCACTTTTGGAGGCTGAGGCTGGTGGATCTCAAGATGAGGAGTTTAAGACCAGCCTGGCCAATCTGGTGAAACCCTGTCTCTACTAAAAATTACAAAACTTAGCTGGGCGTGGTGGTGGGCTCCTGTAGTCCCAGCTACTTGGAGGCTGAAGCAGGAGAATTGCTTGAAGCCAGGAGGCGGGGGTTGCAGTGAGCCAAGACTGTGCCATTGCACTCCAGCCTGGACAACAGAGTGAGACTCCATCTCAAAAAAAAGAAAAAAGAAAGAAAGAAAAGAAAAGAAGGTGGTGATTTAATCTTTCAGAACTGAATGCTAGTCCAGGCATGGTGGTTCATACCTATAATCCCAGCACTTTGGGAGGCCAAGGCGGGTGGATCACCTGAGGTCAAGAGTTGGAGATCAGCCTGACCAACACGGGTGAAACTCTGTCTCTACTAAAAATACAAAAATTAGCCGGTTGTGGTGGTGCACAGCTGTAATCCCAGCTACTCGGGAGGCTGAAGTAGGAGAATTGCTTGAACCCGGGAGGCAGCGGTGCAGTGAGCTGAGATTGTGCCACTACACTCCAGCCTGGGCAACAGAGCAAGACTCCCATCTCCAAAAAAAAAAAAAAAATTTGAATGCTAAAGGTCACCCTAGCAACGGATGTCATCTTCTGTTGCTGTGAATGTTTGTTATTATTATCACTGAGATGGAATCTTGCTCTGTCGCCCAGGCTGGAGTGGAGTGGTGTGATCTTGGCTCACTGCAACCTTTAACTCCCAGGTTCAAGCTATTCTCAAGCCTCAGCCTCCCAAGTAGCAGGGACTGCAGGGCCGACTAATTTTTGTATTTTAGTAGAGACGAGGTTTCACTATGTTGCCCAGGTTGGTCTCAAACTCCTGAACACAAGGGATCTGCACACGTCAGCCTCCCAAAGTGCTGCAATTACAGGTGTGAACCACCACGCCCAGCCAGATGCTTATATTAGCACATGATGCTGTATCAAGACCCATGTGATGCTGAATAGATATGACCCTTATCCTTACATGTGAAGACGTGCAATGTCCTGTTAGGTACATGACTCCACAGGGAACATATATATTGTCATAATAATAGCTAACTTTGATTGAGCACCTATTGTGTGCCAGGTAATGTTCTCAGCAGGACTAGCTGCATAATTTGCAGGGCCCAGTGCAAAATGAAAATATGGGGCTCCTTGTTCGAAAAGCAGAGAAAACTGCTGTTAAAGGTACCAAGTGCAGGCCGGGAGTAGTGACTCACGCCTGTAATCTCAGCACTCTGGGAGGTTGAGGCGGGAGGATCATGTGAGCTCAGGAGTTCGAGACCAGCCTAGGCAACGTGGTGAGACCTCATCTCTACTTCAAAAAAAAAAAAAAAAAAAATTAGCGAGGCGTGGTGTTGTGTACTTAGTCCCAGCTACTCAGGGGGCCAAGATGGGGGGCTTGAGCCCAGGAGATCAAGGCTTCAGTGAGCTATTATTGCATCATAGCACTCCAGCCTGGGCAACTGAGCAAGAGCCTGTCTTAAAAAAAAAAAAAGTACCAAATACAAAGTATCCTGTCTTCCATGGTCTATCTCTGGAACTGTCCTGTTTTAAAATTTTCTGTTAAATTTCCTACTTCCTGTAGCCTCAAGGATGCTCCCAAGCGCCCGGGGTCCCTGCCCTAGCATTCAGTGTTCACAGGCACACCCATCCGCCGCTGAGCCTCACTCTGGCTAGCCAGTACATCAATGCACCACACCCTGGCCAGGGGCCAGCAACCTACCATCTGTGGCAGAGAGGTCATCCCCCAAGGCATTGCGACCTCTGCACTAGCACATGCTAGGTACCTGGCTAGGCAGTGGGCAGAGCACCCACTGGAGGTGTTCTGGAGCACGCTGTGTGCCTGAGAAACCAGCGGACATGTGCCTTACTCTGATCCTCCCGTGCCTACACTCAGGCCCTGCCCAGAGTGAAGGGTGGCCCAGTGGGAGAGGGGAGGGGGCCATGGGGCCCAGGGTGCAGGGGACAGGGGAATGAGCAATCAGGAACCTGCCAGGGGAGGCAGGGAGGTGGGACCACACTCCGAGTCCATGATGCATGCACGCTCCATTGCCCTATAGGAACAGAAATTCAAAGACAAAATCATTAAGAATTTCAGGCCGGGTGCTGTGGCTCACGCCTGTGATCCCAACACTTTGGGAAGCTGAGACATATCTCCTGAGGTCAGGAGTTCAAGATCAGCCTGGCCAACATGGTGAAACCCCATCTCTACTAAAAATATAAAAACTGGCTGGTCATGGTGGTGGGTGCCTGTAATCCCAGCTACTCAGGAGGCTGAGGCAGGAGAATCTCTTGAACCTGGGAGGCAGTGGTTGCAGTGAGCTGAGATCACCCCACTGCACTCCAGCCTGGGCAGCAAGAACAAAACTACATCTCAAAAAAATAAAAAATAAAGAATTCTAAGATGACTGCAGAACATTCAGTCCCAAGCGTGGGACCCTTTTGAGAATGGGGACCCTGTGTCACGGCACTGGCCACATGCCCCTGAAACCAGCTTTGTTCTGAGACTTTTGTGGGACTTACTTGATCTCCACAACAACCCTGTAAGGGTAGGTATTACTATGTCCCCAATTAGGAGACAAGGAAGTTGAGGCATAGAAGGGATAGATAAGGCCAGACATGGTGGCTCACGCCTGTAATCCCAGCACTTTGGGAGGCCGAGGCAGATGGATCACCTGAGGTCAGGAGTTTGACACCAGTCTGGCTAACATGGTGAAACCCCATTTCTACTAAAAATACAAAAAAAAAATTAGATGGGTGTGGTGGCATGCGTCTGTAATTCCAGCTACTCAGGAGGCTGAGGCACCCGGGAGGCGGAGGTTGTAGTGGGTGGAGATCTCGCCATTGTACTCCAGCTTGGGCAACAAGAGCGAAACTCTGTCTCAAAACAAAACAAAAAAGGGATAGATAGGTGGCCTGCCCAAGATTGCGAGCTGGGTGGGTGGGGTGGGTCCAGCCCAGGCAGTATCACCCACATGTGCCTGCTTCACGTCGCTCATCTCTGCTCTTCAGAGAATATTCACAGAGCAATAGACATTCAGAAGGACAGCCAGATAGTTCAGGCTGATGCTCGTCCAGCTGGCATTAAAGCTCTGTCTTCCCTGCAGTGCCACCCTCAATGGTTTGTTGATCCTCTCCCATATCAGAAGCAGGGACACTGAAATGATAGATACGAGCGCAAAAGTTCCCAGGGCATGTGCCTATGGCCTTGGCGAAAACATGAGCCACCACGCCCGCCCAACCAGATAATTTAAAAAAAAAAATTTTTAGTAGAGACAAGCTCTCACTATGTTGTGCAGGCTGGTCTCAAACTCCTGAGTTCAAGTGATCTTCCTGCCTTGGCCTCCCAAAGTGCTGGAATTACAGGCATCAGCCATCGCACCTGGCCTGGACCATGTGGTCTGAAAGATGCTGAGAAATTCCCAGAGGAGGGATAGATCCTCTAGGCCTCTCCCCAGTACTCAGGAGCGATAACATGGAGAGGATGGCAAAAAGAACCAAGAACTTCAACAGTTTCATTTAGTTGTAGAAAAAGCAATGACTCATAAAGGAAGAGCCTATTTGCCCCTCGGTATTTAAATCACCTTCGGCGGCATGCAGTTGCTCACGCATGTAATCCCAGCACTTTGGGAGTCAGAGGCGGGCAGATCACGTGAGTCCAGGAGTTCAAGACCAGCCTGCCCAACATGGTGAAACCCTGTCTTTACTAAAAATACAAAAGTTAGCCGGCTGTGGTGGTGCATGCCTGTAATCCTAGCTACTTGGGGAGGCTGAAACATGAGAATTGCTTGAATCAGGGAGTAAGAAGTTGCAAGATCGCACCACTGCACTCCAGCCTAGGCAACAGAGTGAGACCTTTTCTCAAGAAAATAAAAAGGGGCCGGGCGCGGTGGCTCACGCCTGTAATCCTAGCACTTTGGGAGGCCGAGGTGGGTGGATCACCTGAGGTCAGGTGTTCAAGACCAGCCTGGCCACCATGGTGAAACCCCAGCTTTAAAATAAATAAATAAATAAATATTTAAAAAAGAAAATAAAAATACATAAATAACTCACATTTGACTGCTGGCTGGATTTCCCTTGAGTTTTTCTCCTGCCACCCCTCCTCCAATATTCTTACCAGTATCACCATCGTTACCAGTATCACCATCGTTACCAGTATTTATTGTATATATTCTCAGAGTTTTCTTTAATCAAACTTGGCCTTGCTAGCTCTTAGAAACTTTCCATTTTCCATTAGGGCAACATCACTGTCAAATATCTTTTTTTCTTTTGAGACGATCTCACCCTGTCGCCCAGGCTGGAGTGCAGTGGTGCTGTCTCGGCTCACGACAACCTCGGCCTCCCGGGTTCAAGCGCTTCTTGTGCCTCAGCCTCCGGAGTAGCTGGGATTACAGGCATAGGCCACCACATTCAGCTAATATTTGTATTTTTTGGTAGAGATGGGGTTTCACCACGTTGGTCATGCTGGTCTCAAACTCCTTACTTTAAGTGATCTGCCCATCTCAGCTTCCCAAAGTGCTGGGATTACAAGTGTGAGCCACCACACCCGGCCCAAATATTTCTTCATTCAGTTACAGGTGGGTACAAGGGAAACAGCTGATTAACTGCAATCCATAGGCCTATGGAGAGATTTTCCATGGGCATGTATCTCTCTGTCAGGAAGAACCTCATGGTGGGGGCCATTCCTTATTCTAAATTAGCCAGTGGGGAAGACAAGAGCAAAGTTCTCCTAAAATTTCTAACATCAACCAGAGTGTTGCCATTAGAAATGAGAAGATAGAAAAAGTATGAAATCGCAAAAAAAAAAATGTACATAAATACAAATTTTATTAAATAGCAATGTGTGCAACATGCTTGTTGGTATTTAAAAATAGAATGATGGAGGATGATTTGGTGGGAGTAATTGTTTGGGGAAAAAAATCAATTTAACATCACTTTGCTTTCAATTTCTGCTGCCAAGAAAGCTCATGCAGTATCTTCTAATTCAAACAGAAGTGTCTCCAGAAACCTTTGGATCACATATTACAAAGCCCCATCTGTTTTACCCTCTCAAAATTAGCATGTTAGCTTAATTCACTTATACATTTTCTGACATTAGCTTGATTCCTCTCCCCTTCCTTTTTGTTATCTAAAGTCACAACTGGCATCTTTTAGATTTGGATTCAACTGAAAAAATAATTTTTAGCTATTTTAAGTCCTTTTTAGTAGTAAGCAGGGTATAAATAAAAAAAATTTAAAGCATAATGGTGCAAATATATATGCAGATAATATTTCTTTTTCTTTTCTTTTTTTTTTTTTTGAGACGGAGTCTTACTCTGTCACCAGGCTGGAGTGTAGTGGCACAATCTCGGCTCACTGCAACCTCTGCCTCCTGGGTTCAAGCGATTCTTTCACCTCAGCCTCCCGAGTAGCTGGGACCACAGACACGTGCCACCATGCCCGGCTAATTTTTTTTGTATTTTTAGTAGAGACGGGGTTTCACCGTGTTGGCCAGGATGGTCTTGATCTCTTGACCTTGTGATCCGCCCGCCTCAGCCTCCCAAAGTGCTGGGATTACAGACATGAGCCACCGCTGTAATGCAGATACAGCGCCCGGCTGCAGATAATATTTCTTGCAGGATTGTTTACAATAGCAAAAATTGGAAACAAATGTTTATGGACTGAGAGGTAGTTAAAGCAATAATTGCTAAATCATGAATAATTGTTAAAAGGAGTGAAATATATGTGTGTGTATGTACATCTATATCCTGATAGGTATGCAAGTCTGTATGTGATATATATAAGTGGAAAAAAGCAAGTTGAAAAAAACAGCAAACAGATAGATTTATTGAAAAAAATGTATCTTTGTGTAAGGGCATAGAAAGTAGCTTGCAAGGTGCACACTAAGTGAGGCACGTGATTTGCTCACTTAGAAGGAGGGGGACACAGTAAAGGCAAAGGTGGCAAGGGGACAGTCCCGATTTTCCTGTAGGCTTGTAGTATGCTTGAATTTTCTACAATAAGAATGTATGGGCCAAGCATGGTGGCTGATCACAAGGTCAAGAGTTCAAGACCAGCCTGGCCAACATGGTGAAACCCCATCTGTACTAAAAATACAAATATTAGCTGGGCATGGTGGCAAGTGCTTGTAGCCCGAGCTACTCAGGAGGCTGAGGCAGGAGGATTACTTGAACCTATGAGGCAGACTGAGCCAAGATCGTGCCACTGCACTCCAGCCCGGGCAACGGAGTGAGATTCAATTTTTTAAAAAAGTGTGGATGTATGTGTTATTTTGCGATCAGAAAGTCCAAACTGGCCAGGCATCATGGCACATGCCTATAATCCTAACACTTTGGGAGACTGAGGTGGGTGGATCACCTGAGGTCTGGACTTCAAGACCAACCTGGCCAACGTGGTAAAACCCCGTACTCTATTAAAAATACAAAAATTAGCTGGACATATTGGCGCATACCTATAATCTCAGCTACTCGGGAGGCTGAGGCAGGAGAATCACTTGAACCTGGGAGGTGGAGGTTGCAGTCAGCCAAGATCACACCATTGCACCCCAGCCTGGGCAACAGGAATGAAACTTGTCTCAGAATAAAAAAAAAAAAAAAAAAAGGCTGGGCACGGTGGCTCACACCTGTAATCCAAGCACTTTGGGAGGCCAAGGTGGGTGGATTACCTGAGGTTGGGATATCGAGACCAGCCTGACCAACACAGAGAAACCCTGTCTATACTAAAAATGTAAAATTAGCTGGGCGTGGTGGCACATGCCTGTAATCCCAGCTACTCGGGAGGCTGAGGCAGGAGAATCACTTGAACCCAGGAGGTGGAGGTTACAGTGAGCCAAGATCACACCATTGCACTCCAGCCTGGGCAACAGGAATGAAACTTGTTTCAAAAAAAAAAAAAGAAGAAAGAAAGAAAGACAGAGAGAAAAGAAGAAAGAGAAAGGAAGACAGAGAAGGAAGGAAGGAAGAAGAGAGAGAAAGAAAGAAAAACAAAGAAAAACAAATAAAGAAAAGAAAGAGAGTCCAAACCAAGGCCAGGCATGGTACCTCCTGCCTGTAATCCCAGCACTTTTGGGGGCAGAGGCAGGAGGATCACTTAAGCCCTAGAAATCAAGAGCAGCCTGGGCAAGATGGCAAAACCCCATCTCTACAAAAAAAAAAAAAAAAACCCAAAAATTAGCCCAGTGTGGTGGCTCATGCCTGTAGTCCCAGCTACCTGGGAGGCTGAGGTGAGACTATTATTTAAGCCCAGGAGGTAGGGGCTGCAGTGAGCAGTGTTCACACTAACGCACTCCAGCCTGGGTGCCAGAGGGAGACCCTGTCTCAAAAAAAAAAAAAAAAAAGCCG
>PVKV010041786.1:0-11198 GCA_004027835.1 Alouatta palliata
TGAAACCCCGTCTCTACTAAAAATACAAAAATTAGCTGGGCATGGTGGCACGTGCCTGTAGTCCCAGCTACTCGGGAGGCTGAGGCAGGAGAATTGCTTGAACCCAGGAGGCGGAGGTTGCGGTGAGCCGAGATCGCGCCATTGCACTCCAGCCTGGGTAACAAGAGCGAAACTCCGTCTCAAAAAAAAAAAAAAAAATGCACAGAAAAGAAAATCTAAAAGGAAATACATTAAAATGCTAACAGTGATTGTATGCATCTTATTTTTTTCTTTTTCCTATGTTGCAAAAATTTTTATTTTATTATTATTATTTGTAGAGACAAGGTTTCTTTATGTCGCCCAGGCTGGTCTTGACCTCCTGGCCTCAAGCAACCCTCATAACTTAGCCTCCCAAAGTACTGGGATTACAGGCATAAGCTACTGCTTCTGGACCCCCAACATTTTAATATGATTAGATTTTTTGAATAACGTTCAACCTTGTATGAAATGAACAGTTAACCAAAAAACTAAAATTCTACTCCATCTTATCAGCAGCAGCTTTCTACAGGCTTGAATTCAAGCAGTGGAAAGAGCAGTGTTGTCAATCCTGCCGCAGTCCTGGATGGTAGGTCCACTCTTTAATTATGGTGTAATTTTGGCCAGGTCTTTATCTCTCTCTTTTCATTTTCAGAAAATAAGAGAGATGCCGTGAATTCTCTCAAAAGCTCTTCGTGACCCTGAAATCTATGAATCTTGACATTCTAGGAAAAAGAGTTTTTGCCTCAATTCACTGAAATCACTAACAGTGCATTGAGACACTTCTTCACATAAATCAGGTACAAGATGTCAGATGGAGAGGAGGCATAATCAGAAAATAACGTGTATTGTCATCAGACATTTTTCAGAAAAGATTAAACAGTGTCTTTTTCCAGTGAATTCACAACATCCTGTAGTTCTTGTCCTTAAAATCGATCTTAATATAAGAGCAAGCTTTATCCATTATTCAACACATATTTCAGTCTATTGATATTTGGCCATGAGGACTCGGTGCCTTAAATGTAGAATTTGGGTTTCCTATGCCAATACAAAACCTGTAACCCTAATTTACGGGCCCTCCCGCCTTTTTTATGGTCATTCACAGTACGGCATGTGCTGAGCCTTTGCAGATGCAGTGTCTCAAACTAAAGGTCATCCTGGGAAATAAATCTACCTAATTCGTGAGAGCAGAAAAAGGTGCAGCACTAGCAGGGTATTTCCGGGCATACGCATGCTTGGGAGCCTGGAAATATCCGTTTCTTTTTCCAGTTGGAGAGATTTTTAACATTGGCTTGCTTTCTTTTCCAAAGCAAACATGTCATCTCTTGGATTGAATGAGACCTGATGGGCTTCCCTTATCAAAGAACCACTTAAGGTGACAGCCTACATGGTCACAGAGCATGAAAAACCTTACCCACATTTCCCCTTCCTTTTCCTGTAGGAGGATTCCTAAGGGTTAGGTGACACCAGAACCAGGAGAGGTAGGCAGAGAGAAACTTAAAAGACCTGAAAGAAAATAATTTCTCTGGATAGTTTCTCTGACCACTGAGGGGTTATTTATTAGTAAAAACATACACTACAAATTCTCAGAGAGCTTGACTTTCCAGCAGTTAGGGATTTACTTCTGGTCATGATTGCACATCTCTGGGAACTTACTGACTCAGTCTTGGGCTCCTTCTTTTCCCTAACTGCACACTCTCCTTGAGTCTCATCCAGTCCTTGAGCTTTGAATATTGCCAAGCTGACAATATCAACTGAGACTCCTGTATCTCACTGCCACTCGGATAGCTCCACTCAGATGTCCCACAAGACATCTCCAACTTAAATATCCAGGAGAGACCTCTTGCTTTCCTGCCCCTCACTTCTAAATGTTGAGCTTGCCTGGAAACCTGGGAGTCATGATTGGCAGCTTGCTTTTCTCTCATTCTTCACAGTCCTTTCAGCCAGCAGGTCTAGCCTCCATACCCGTGATTAATGTCTACTTCCACTGCCACCACTCAGGTTCCAGCCATGGTCCCTTCTCGTTCAGCAACACCAGTGACCTCCTAATTATTCCTTCAACTTCCATTCTTACGCTCCTCCAATCTGTCATCCACACAGTGACCAAAAGTTCTTTTTGAAGCATGATTTGAATTACGCCATTCTCCTGCTTAAGACTTTTACCTGGCTTTGCATGGTACCTTGAATGAAATTCAGGCTCCCACCATGGCATCCTGGGCCACGCATGATAGGACCCATGCCCTCCTCTCCACCTCACCCAGGCCACATTTCCTGCTGCCCCTGCACCCCAGTCCCATTGGTCTCAGTCATCTCAAGCACATGCCATGCCTCAGAGCCTTTGCTCCCGCTATCCCCTATTTCCCCTGCTCTTTGTATGGCTGACTCTTTCCTCTCCAGCAAGTTTCAGTGTCAACATGACTTACTCCTAAGGAGAAACCTTCACTCGTTAGCTATGTAAAGAATTTCCCATCTTCATTTCTATCTGTGATAGTGCCCTGATTCTTTCTTAATACTTACTAAAAGTTGTAATTATTTTATTTATTGCTTATTTGGTTACTATGCTATACCTTGTCTAGATTGTAAACTCTAAGGGAGCAGAGGTCTTGGTTATGTTTTCCCAATGTATGTCACATCCAGCATATAATAAGTGCTCAATATCTATTTGCTGATTAAGTTAATTAATTAAAGAAGGCCATTAGTTATTTATGCATTTGGCTAGTTGTTAGAAAAATCAACCTGATTGACCTAATCTGATTAATGCATGCTGCTGTGCTCCTTCTACCTCTGTGCAAGCAGAGTTTCAGCTACAGGAATGGAAAAAAAGAATTTGCAGGCTCATTCCCTTAAAGGTATTGAAAAGTCTATTTTCTGAACAGTTTCCTGTTTATAGCATCTCCCCTAGAAAGTTTGGATTTCACAGAGTATAGAGAATATTAGTTATAATTTTTATATGCAATGCTCTCCATTTTATAGTTAATTATCATGTAGCTCAATAACATACGTATCATTAAATATATGTCAGATTAATTTTCTTGTAATTTTTTTTTGAGATGGAGTTTTGCTCTGTCACCCAGGCTGGAGTGCAGTGACACAGTCTCGGCTCACTGCAGTCTCTGCCACCCAGGTTCAAGTGATTCTCTTGCCTCAGCCTCCTGAATAGTGGGGACTCTAAGTGCATGCCACCACGCCTGGCTAATTTTTGTATTTTTAGTAGAGATCAGGTTTCACCATGTTGTCCAGGTTGGTCTCAAACTCCTGACCTCAGGTGATCCACCTGCCTCAGCCTCCCAAAGTGCTGGGATTGTAAGTGTGAGCCACTGCACCCGGCCTCTTATAAGTTATTGTTTTTAACTATAGCTCAGATCATACAGTTTTTCTTTTTAAAAATTAGAGAAAACAATCCAGTGACTAGATGAACTATTATTCAAGCACATAAAGTTATTAAGTAAACATAGTAACAAATAGCAATGTTTATGATTCACTTTAAGAGACAAAAGCAGAATACATAATTGTTCTGATTCGTAATTAAAATGATCAAATTATGTATACAAGCAAGCAATAACTAATAGGGAACAAGCAAAAAACACCTTGGTTTTCCAGTGTGGTAGATTTATGTCTGTTTCTTTTTTAGTTATTTCCATTTTCTTGGTACAATAGTAATTGCACAATAAATTTAGAGTTGAACAGGGCTGTGAATATGATTGCTGGTATGCCTGCAGTTAGTATAGTGACTAGAAACATATGGGGTCAGTCAGAGAAAGTCTCACTGCAATATTCCTGCTCATTTGGACTAAAAGTTGTGCCCTCTTGTTTAATGTTTCCAGCTTAATCATCTGGTTAAATTTGTCACTCAAATATTTACATCAAGAAGTAGCCACAAGTATAAACCTCTTTATTGGTATTTGTATTTCCTGCTTGTTCTCCATGGAGGTGTCTATGGAGAACAAGCAGGAAATACAAGTACCAATGAAGAGGTTTATTCTCACTATGTGAAAGTGTGTGTGTTAGGGTAGAGGAAGCAGGGAGGACCACGCACTTAAAATAAGCAACCCCAAACTTACAAAGAGCAATATGTGGCCGGGCGCGGTGGCTCACGCCTGTAATCCCAGCACTTTGGGAGGCCGAGGCGGGTGGATCACGAGGTCAAGAGATCGAGACCATCCTGGTCAACATGGTGAAACTCTGTCTCTACTAAAAAAAAAAAAAAAAAACAAAGAGCAATATGTGTTTGTAGGTCTCATATGGAGTAATTCCCAAGATATATTCTTAACTCTCTTTAAAAAGTAGAAACGTGCATACTATGCTGTCATAATTTAAAAACAGAATAAAACAAAAAAGGAAGATCAGAGAAGGAGATGCATATTTATAGGTGTGTTTATAGATAGGTTTACATAAATGACATATTTGCATTGAAATGTATTCTTTTTTTTTTTTCTTCTTTTTTAGACGGAATCTCGCTCTGTCACCCAGGCTGGAATACAGCCTCAGCTCACTGCAACCTGTGCCTCCCAGGTTCAAGAGATTCTTGTGCCTCATCCTCCCAAGTAGCTGGGACTATAGGCACACGCCACCACACCTAGCTAAGTTTTGTATTTTTGGGAGAGATGGGGTTTTGCTGTGCTGGCCAGGCTGGTCTCGAACTCCTGGCCTCAAGTGATCTGCCTGCCAGGGCCTCTCAAAGCACTGGGATTACAGACATGATCCACAGCGCCCAGCCAAAATATGTTCTATAGCTATAATATAGATGCATATACTATACACATGTACACACACACGTACACACACACATCTGTTTTTAAGCAAAGCAGTATCTGGAAAGATAGACAATACGCCAGTAATAATGGTTACCGCTAGGGAAGGAAAGAGGGAACTGGGGGAGGCTGGCACTTAACCTTTCATCATATAATCTTTCATACTCTCTAAAACTCTCAGAATATTTACCAGGGACATGTATTACTATTCAAACAAATGATTAAATCATTAATAAAGACAGAGAGCTATTTGCCAACAAACCAAAATAAACATACAATGAAGTGAATTACAGCCAGGCTGGTGGCTTATACCTGTAATCCCAGCACTGTGGAAGGCTGAGGTGGTATACTTTTCCCACGGTCTTCACAACCCACAGACCAGGAGATTCCTTCAGGTTCCTATACCACCAGGGCCCTGGTTTCAAGCACAAAACTGGGCAGCTGTTTGGGCAGACACCAAGCTAGCTGCAGGAGATTGTTTTTCACACCTCAGTGGTGCCTGGAATGCCAGTGAGACGGAACTATTCACTCTCCTGGAAAGCGGGCTGAAGCCAGGGAGCTGAGTAGTCTTGCTTAGCAGATCCCACCCCCACGGAGCCCAGCGAGCCAAGATCCACTGGCTTGAAATTCTCACTGCCAGCACAGCAGTCTGAAGTCAAACTGGGACGCTGGAGCTCAGTGGGGGAAGGGTGTTCACCATTACGAAGACTTGAGTAGGCGGCTTTTTCCTCACAGTATAAACAAAGCTGACAGGAAATTCTAACTGGGTGCAGAACCCACCACAGCACAGCAAAGCTGCTGCAGCCAGACTGCCTCTCTAGATTCCTTCTCTCTGGGAAGGGCATCTCTCAAAGAAACGCAGCAGCCCCAATCAGGGGCTTATCCACCAAACTCCCATCTCCCTAGGACAGAGCACCTGGGAGAAGGGGAGGCTGTGGGCACGGCTTCAGCAGACTTAAACGTTCCTGCCTGCCGACTCTGAAGAGAGAAGCGGATCTTCCAGCACAGCACTTGAGCTCTGCTAAGGAACAGACTGCCTCCTTCACTGGGTCCCTTGTCCCCGTGCCTCCTGACGGCAAGACACCTCCCATCAGGAGTCAAAAGACACCTCATACAGGAGAGCTCTGGCTGGCATCTGGCAGGTGCCCCTCTGGGACAAAGCTTCCAGTGGAAGGAACAGGCAGCAATCTTAGCTGTCCTGCAGCCTCTGCTGGTGATACCCAGGCAAACGGTATGGAGTGGATCCCCAGCAAACTCCAGAAGACAGGGGCTCCTCTAGAAGAGGGGCCTGTCAGAAGGAAAACTAACAAACAGAAAGCAACAGCATCAACATCAACAAAAAGTACCCCCATGCAAAAACTCCATCTGAAGGCCACCAACATCAAAGACCAAAGGTAGATACATCCACAAAGATGAGGAAAAACAAGCATAAAAGGGCTGAAAATTCCAAAAACCAGAATGTCTCTTCTCCTCCAAAGGATCACAACTCCTCACCAGCAAGGGAACAAAACTGGATGGAGAATTAGTTTGAAAAATTAACAGAAGTAGGCTTCAGAAGGTGGGTAATAACAAACTCCTCTGAACTAAAGGAGCATGTTCTAACTCAATGTAAGGAAGCTAAGAACCTTCATAAAAGGTTACAGGAACTGCTAACTAGAATAACCAGTTTCGAGAAGAATATAAATGACCTGATGGAGCTGAAAAACACAGCATGAGAACTTCAAGAAGCATACACAAGTATCAGTAGCTGAGTTGATGAAGTGTAAGAAAGGATATCAGAGATTGAAGACCATCTTGCTGAAATAAGGCATGCTGATGAGATTAGAGAAAAAAGAATGAAAAGGAAAAAAGCCTCCAAGAAGTATGGGACTATGTGAAAAGACCAAACCTATGATTGATTGGTGTACCTGAAAGTGACAGGGAGAATGGGACCAAGTTGGAAAACACACTTCAGGGTATTATCAAGCAAACTTCCTCAACCTAGCAAGACAGGCCAACATTTAAATTCAGGAAATCAGAGAACACTACAAATATACTCCTCTAGAAGAGCAACCTCAAGACACATAATCATCAGATTCACCAAGGTTGAAATGAAGGAAAAAATGTTAAGGGCAGCCAGAGAGAAAGGTCGGGTTACCCACAAAGGGAAGCCCATCAGACTAACAGCAGATCTCTCTGCAGAAACCCTACAAGCAAGAAGAGAGTGGGGGCCGATATGCAATCTTCTTGAAGAAAAGAAATTTTCAACCCAGAATTTCCTATCCAGCCAAACTAAGTTTAATAAGTGAAGGAGAAATAAAATCCTTTACAGACAAGCAAATGCTGAGGGATTTTTTCACCACCAGGCCTACCTTACAAGACCTCCTGAAGGAAGCATTAAATATTGAAGGGAACAACCAGTATCAGCCACTGCAAAAACATACCAAAGTGTAAAGACCATCAACACTATGAAGAAACTGCATCAATTAATGTGCAAAATAACCAGCTGGCATCATAATAACAATATCAAATTCACAAGTAACAATATTAATTTTAAATGTAAATGGGCTAAATGCCCCGATTAAAAGATACAGACTGGCAAATTGGACAAATTGTCAAGATCCATTGGAGCGCTGTATTCAGGAGACCCATCTCACATGTGAAGATAAACATAGACTCAAAATAAAGGGATGGAGGAATATTTACTAAGCAAATAGAAAGCCAAAAAAAAGCAAGGGTTGCAATGCTAGTCTCTGATAAAACAGATTTTAAACAAACAAAGATCAAAAAAGACAAAGAAGGGCATTATATAGTGTCAAAGGGATCAAGACAACAAGAAGAGCTAACTATCCTAAATATATATGCACCCATATTCATAAAGCAAGTTTTTAGTGAACTAAAAAGTGACTTAGACTCCCGTACAATAATAGTGGGAGACTTTAACACCCATTGTCAATATTAGACAGATCAACGAGACAGAAATTTAACAAGAATATTCAGGAGTTGAACTCAGCTCTGGACAAAGCAGACCTAATAGACATCTACAGAACTCTCCACCCCAAATCAACAGAATATACATTCTTCTCAGCATCACATAGCACTTATTCTAAATTAACCACGTAATTAGAAGTAAAACACTCCTCAGCAAACGTGAAAGAAAAAAAATTATAACAAACAGTCTCAGACCACAATGCAATCAAATTAGAATCAGGATTAAGAAATTCACTCAAAACTGCACAACTACATGGAAACTGAACAACATGCCCCTCAATAACTACTGGGTAAATAATGAAATTAAGGCAGAAATAAATAAGATTTTTGAAACCAATGAAACAAACACACAATGTACCAGAATCTCTGGGACACAGCTAAAGCAGTGCTTAGAGGGAAATTTATAACACTAAATGCCCACAGGAGAAAGCAAGAAAGATCTAAAATCAATACCCTAACATCACAGTTAAAAGAACTAGAGAAGCAAGAGCAAACAAATTCAAAACCTAGCAGAAGACAAGAAATAACTAAGATCAGAGCAGAACTGAAGGAGACAGAGATACAAAAAACTCTTCCAAAAATCCATGTATCCAGAAGCTGGTTTTCTGAAAAGATTAACAAAATAGATAGACCACTAGCCAGACTAATAAAGAAGAAAAGAGAGAAGAATCAAATACACACAATAAAAAAGGATAAAGGGGATATTACCACTGATTCCACAGAAATACAAACTACCACCAGAGAATACTAAAAAGACCTCTACATAAATAAACCAGATAATCTAGAAGAAATTGATAAATTCCTGGACACATACACCCTCCCAAGACTAAACTAGAAAGAAGTTGAGTCCCTGAATAGACTAATAATAAGTTCTGAAATTGAGGCAGTAATTAATAACCTACCAACTAAAAAAAAGCCCAGGACCAGATGGATTCACAGACTAATTTTACCAGAGGTACAAAGAGGAACTGATACCATTCCTTCTGAAACTATTCCAAACAATAGAAAAATAGGGACTTCTCCCTAACTCGTTTTATGATGCCAGCATCATCCTGATACGAAAATCTGGCAGAGACAGAACAAAAATGGAAAATTTCAGGTCAATATCCCTGATGAACATCGATGTGAAAATCCTCAATAAAATACTGGCAAATCAAATCTAGCAGCACATTAAAGAGCTTATTGGGCGAGGCATAGTGGCTCAGGCTTGTAATCCCAGCACTTTGGGATACTGAGGTGGGCAGATCATGAGGTCAGGAGATCGAGGCCATCCTGGCAAACATGGTGAAACCCCGTCTCTACTAAAAATATGAAAATTAGCCAGGTGTGGCGGCGCACGCCTGTAGTTCCACCTACTCAGGAGGCTGAGGCAGGAGAATTGCTTGAACCCAGGAGGTGCAGGCTGCAGTGAGCTGAGATTGCACCACTGCACTCCAGCCTGGACGATAGAGCAATACTCTGTCTCAAATAAATAAATAAAGCTTATCAAGTCGGCTTCATCCCTGGATACAAGGCTGGTTCGACATATGCAAATCAATAAACGTAATCCATCACATAAACAGAGCCAATGACAAAAACCACGTGATTATCTCAACAGATGCAGAAAAGGCCTTTGATAAAATTCAGCAGCCCTTCATACTAAAAACACACAATAAACTAGGTATTGATGGAATGTATCTCAAAATAGTAAGAGCTATTTATGACAAACCCATAGCCAATATCATACTGAATGGGCAAAAACTGGAAGCATTCCCTTTGAAAACTGGCACAAGACAAGGATGTCCCCTCTCACCATTCCTATTCAACATAGTATTAGAAGTTCTGGCCAGGGCAATAAGGCAAGAGAACGAAATAACGGGTATTCAAACAGGAAGAGATGAAGTCAAATTGTCTCTTAACATGATTTGCAGATGACATGATTTTATATTTAGAAAATCCCCTTGTCTCAGCCCCAAAACTCTTTAAGCTGATAAGTAACTTCAGCAAAGTCTCAGGATGCAAAATCAATGTGCAAAAATAGCAAGCATTCCTATACACCAATAATAGACAGAGAGCCAAATCATGAGTGGACTCCCATTCACAAATGCTATAAAATGCTATTAGCATTTTATTTTATGCTAATAAAATATGTAGGAATACAACTTACAAGGAATGTGAAGGACCTCTTCAAAGAGAACTACAAAGCACTGCTCAAGGAAATAACAGAGGACACAAACAAATGGAAAAATATTTCATGCTCATGGATAGGAAGAATCAATATCATAAAAATGGCCATACTGCCCAAAGTAATTACAGGTTCAATGCTATTTCCATCAAGCTACCATTGGCTTCCTTCACAGGATTGGAAAAAACTACTTTAAATTTCATGTGGAACCAAAAAAGAGCCCATATAGCCAATACTATTCTAAGCAAAAAGAACAAAGCTAGAAGCATCATGTTATCTGACTTCAAACTATACTACAAGGCTACAGTAATAAAAACAGAATGGTACTGGTACCAAAACAGATATATAGACCAATGGAACAGAACAGAGGCCTCAGAAATAACACCATACATCTACAACCATCTAATCTTTGACAAACCTGACAAAAACAAGCAATGGAGAAAGGATTCCCTATTTAATAAATAGTGTTGGAAAAACTGGCTAGCCATACGCAGAAAACTGAAACTGTACCCTTTCCTCACACCTTATATAAAAATTAACTCAAGGTGGATTAAAGACTTAAATGTAAGACCTAAAACCATAAAAACCCTAGAAGAAAACCTAAGCAATACCATTCAGGACATAAGCATGCGCAAAGACTTCATGACTAAAACACCAAAAGCAATTGCAACAAAAGCTAAAATTGACAAATTAGTTCTAATTAAACTAAAGAGCTTCTACACAGCAAAAGAAACTATCATCAGAGTGAACAGGCAACCTACAGAATGGGAGAAAATGTTTGCAATCTATCCATCTGACAAAGGACTAATATCTAGAATCTACAAGGAACTTAAACAAATTAACAAGAAAAAAACAAACAACCCTATCAAAAAGTGGGCAAAGGACATGAAAAAACACTTCTCAAAAGAAAGCATTTATGTGGTAAAAAAAAAAACAAAACAAAACAAAACATATGAAAAACAGCTCATTATTACTGGTCATTCGAGAAATGCAAATCAAAACCATAATGAGATACCATCTCACGCCAGTTAGAATGGTGATCATTAAACAGTCAGAAAACAACAGATGCTGGAGAGGATGTGGAGAAACGGGAACGCTTTATACTACTGGTGGGAGTGTGAATTAGTTCAACTATTGTGGAATACAGTGTGGCGATTCCTCAAGGATCTAGAACTATAAATACCATTTTACAGCAATACATTACTGGGTATATACCCAATGAATTATAAATCATTCTGTTATAAAGACATATGCACACATATGTTTACTGCAGCACTATTTACAATAGCAAAGACTTG
>PVKV010041787.1:0-11197 GCA_004027835.1 Alouatta palliata
GGAGAAAAGAGCTTTAGCAAGGGATTTGAGAGTGAGCGAGGAGGTAGAAAAGTGAAAATAATTGCAAGTTAGTTGTTCTTACTTGGCAAAGATTATAAAGAAGCTTTGTGGAATGTACATTAGAGTCCTTTTTGAAAGACTTAACTGTTCACTGGTTGGAGATTAAAAGCTTGTCTCCTAAGTGTAAGTAATCAGAGTTTTTTCAGCTCAGTGTTTAAGTACCAACTGTTGTTGAAATAACGCCTGTGCACCTATCTAAATGGTAATGAAAGGCCAGCAAAGCTATCCGTTTGCTTTTTCTCATTCTATAACGTAACAGTGAGAGGAAAGGGATAAGACATTTGACATCTGATATTTGTTTTGAAGGTTGGGGAGACAAACATACGTCAGTCAACATAAGATTCTTTTCTTCTTCCACTCTTTTGAGGCATTAAACATTCTAAGGTTTGCTAAGATACAGTAGAAAAAATTTTTTATGAATTTTCTCCTTGGATTAGAATCCTGAGGTTATTTAAAATTAATGCAGTGTGAACCTAAAGCTACTCTGGGATTTACTACTGTGGAACTTGACTGTTCAATTACAGATATTCTCTGTAGTGTGAAGATAATTTCATGGTGCATGCTTGCAGAATGGAAGAGATGCCTGCTTGATGTGCTGTTATAAATATATACTGAAACGTAGCAAGTTGCAGCACAGTTATTTAAAATACCAACTATTCCCTGCCTTCCCTTTCCCCCTTTCTCCCCTTAATCCAGTCCCCTCAGAATACCATGATCTTTGTTCATTCTTACCTAACGCATTATTGTGCTCAGGTAACTTGGTGAACAGATAGCTTCTTAGATGCAGAAAATGGTTGTTTCTTTCTTTTAAGCCTAAGTTGACATATGGAAATCTGAATTTGCTGGATACTTTGGGGAGGCAATTATTTGCTTTCTAAAGGGATTCTTTGCTTTTTGAGGGATTTGCAATAGAATCCTTTAATTAGTAGTTAATTTTCAATTCATTCTGCACATAGTTTTTATAGAGCGCTTTCAGGCAGAGTGAGTGATGGACTGTATTTGTTTTCATGCTGCTGATAAAGACATACCTGAAACTGGGAACAAAAAGAGGTTTAATTGGACTTAAATACAGTTCCACATGGCTGGGGAGGCCTCAGAATCTTGGAGGGAGGCGAAAGTCACTTACATGGTGGTGACAAGAGAAAAATGAGGAAGAAGCAAAAGTGGAAACCCCTGATAAACCCATCAGATCTCGTGAGACAGTTACTCTCATGAGAATAGCATAGAAAAGACTGGCTCCCATGATTCAGTTGCCTCCTCCTGGGTCCCTCCCACAACACATGGGAATTCTGGAGATACAATTCAAATTGAGTTTTGGATGGGGACAAAGCCAAACCATATCATGGACTCTGTCTGAAAATGTGCTTTTTAGAATTTTCAGGACATTTTGCTCTGTGTAAAGCTCCCTTCGTGTCCCACATTATTTCATTAAGTCTTGCATGGCTATGTGAATGAAGTATTACTTTGCTTCTGCTATGTGGAATCTTCTTCCCTGTATTTCTTGAATCAAGTACAGGATGATGTCAGTAGGTGGTATCCTGAGGAAGAAGATGGGAAAATAGGATTTAATATTCTACCTAGGTAAATTATCTCCCCCAGCAACACATCTTTTCTTTAAAGAGGGGCATTTTGGTGGTTTGAACCCTTGTAAGAAGAAATTTTCCAAAACTAGATTTTTCCATGTCTAACATGTTCAAAGAGTAGGCACTCTGGGAAGTAAACTCTCTTTTGATTTTCTGAATTAATAATCACTGATGGTGACCTTGAGAGGATCATTCTGGTGTTACAGAAAAAGAAGAAACAGTTACCTGGGAGAGTGTTAGTTCATGGTTGCCCGGTATAGAGCCCTTTCTACAGATTACTGGCTCGTCTCATTTAAGGGCCAAGCAAGGGAGGATGATGGGAGGCCAGGAGGTGGTTTGGATGCAACTGTTCGGAGCCCCTTTTGGGGCTGACTCTTGTCCTTGACTGAGATTACCTCTGGGAGCATCTGAAAGGTTTCACAAGCTTGATGGTCCTTGGTACACTAAATGCCTGTCTTCCTGTCCCTGTCGTTCACGTCACCTGCCCTTTATAGCAGAAAAAGGCATCTCTCACTCTGCCTGTGCTTCTTTGAACTGGTATTAGTTAGCTTGAAACAATTCCGAAAGAGCAAATCTGTTCACCTGGAGTTGCTCACCACAATGCACCACCCCTCGTTTGCTCTCAAATATCTTTGCATACAGTGTGCTCCTTGAGGCTGGATTTTCTGAGGACCTTTAGAGCTCTTTCCCCGTTTTTAATTTTTTTGGTTTGTTTTTTTCCTACTTGAAATACTCTCTGTCGTTTCCCTTTAACAACATCCTGGTCTGCTTCACACAGACTGCCTTCGCCGTCTGGCCTCAGAGTTGTGTGTGAATCCAGTAAATGTGGTGACTTGGAGACAGCTGACCTGATCCAAGTTCTGACCCTGCCACTTATTATTGTGTGATCTTTGGCAAATTTTATAACCTTTCTGAGTCCAGGTCTGTAAAATGGGAAGTAATAATAGTTCTTACCACAGAGAGAATGGAGCTAACACTTGTTTCTCCATCCTTAGTTAAAGAAATAAAATATTACAACATGGTTGAAGTCCAGTTGGGTTCCCTCCTGATTGTGTTTCCCACCCTGCCCCTCAATAGCAGCCATGGTCGTGAATTTGGTGGTGTTATTCTGTTGATGCTTTTGCTGCTTGTGTGACTGTTGTTTTACAAGGGTGTTGGTAAGTAAGACGACCCATGAGATGGAACTGTCTGAGAAGCCACGTGTGACCGGTGATTGGATCCCACTCTAACAATTGTGAGCAGAGGGGAGTGCAAAGCCCCGGCCTAGCTCTCATCAGGAGAGCACCAGGTTTTGGCTTTGTCTGTTTGGCTGCTCTCCCTCCAGGCCTGTTGACGCATCCAAGGAGCACAGCCTGGCCTCTATGCACAGCCTGGTTTCTTTGTATTGTTTTGTGCCTTCCAGCAGAAAGGAATTATGCAGCCAGAAGTTTATAGCCCTAAATCACCCTGTAGCCAATTTGAATCTGTTCTGCTTCATTTTACCAACATCTGCTTTGCTCCTTTCCAGTTCTGGGGATGTGACTAATGTTCCTCCAGCCTCTCTGACTGGGTGCCTTTTTTCCCCTTCATCTCCCTCCCTCCCTGGTTTGGTCTTCCTTACTCTGAACACTCAGTCTTTGCATTTCCTAGAAGCAGCCCTAGAGCCTCTGCTGTGAACTGCTCACCAGCCAGATGCAGCCGGGTTCCTGGGACTACCCCCATTTTGAGCACCAGATGGTCAACTGCTGGGCATGCGTGGCCTTGCTGTCAACATGCACAACTAATTGTTTAGAGTGTATTATTACTGTGCTATGAGTAGGGGATTTTGTGATAGACTGTGCACAGGCAGGTAGATTACAGGTGTCCACCTTAGTCAGAGATTCAGCTCAGCATCTCGTAGTGGATGAGTCTGAGCTACTAGATTCCGACCATTTCTTCTTCAGCAGGCCAGTGACTGCTGAACTCAGAAGTGGGGACACTGACTTCTCCCTGGTAAAGCTGCTTCTAGCTCTAGAGGTTTAGGTTGAATTGAAATGACACCAGTTGCTGTAGTTCATTCATCCAGAATCCAGTGCTAGAGGTGATGGAATTCTTTTGCTGCTTTGGCCTCTCTGGCTGGGCAAGCTTTATACAAGGTATCCCCTGTGCCTCTCCCCTACACGCCGCTCTTCCTCCTGGGCTGTAGAATTTGTCTCTCTGGAGTATGTGGCAGCCGTTCCTCATTTCGGCTCACTCCCTTCCCCAGCTAGTCACACTTACTGACTTTGGTTTTCTGGGCATTGATCCATCTCCTCCTGACCAAGCACATTACGAAACTCCTGGGGGCAATAGCTACCTTTTGTTCAGTGTCTCTACAGAGCCATCATAGTGACTCTGAGCACTGGTGTTGAACACCCCAGGACATTAGCTTCTCTTCCTCCTTCACCCCTAGCTGGGAGGGAAAATCTCCAAGTCTCTGTTGTGGCACTTGTACCTTATGTTGAGGTTCCTGGTCTGTATTCTTCTTGATTTGTCTTTATATTTTCAGTACTTACCCCAGATCTTATATATGAGTAGTTCTTATAAATAACCTTATATGAGAAAAAACTTACTAAAAAAAAAAAAAATCTAAGCTTCCTGAAGCCACAAAGCTTTAATCACAAAAAAGTTAAGTAAAATCTAGACTAGGTTTGATGTGAACAAAGTAAAAGTTATTAGAGGGACTTGGAGCAGAAAAGGTCCAGATGAGAGATCAGGCCATGGATGTAAGCAGGAGCCCACGACAGTCTGAAGATGAGAGCATGGGGAGAGTTGGGGGCACAAGCTGGTAAAGGCAGATATAGCATACTTTCTGAAGCTGAGGGAAGTGGGCGCCAGTGCCTGACACACATGATGAGCCTCAGAAGATTTTGCCTAGGTTTTCTTCTAGGGTTTTTATGGTGTTAGGTCTTAGGTTTAAATTGTCAATCCATCTGGAGTTAATTTTTGTATAAGGTGTAAGGAAGAGATCCAGTTTCATCATTCTGCATATGGCTAGCCAGTTTTCCCAACACCGTTTATTAAATAGGGAATGCTGTCTCCATTGCTTGTTTTTGCTCGGTTTGTCAAAGATCAGATGATTGTAGATGTGTGGCATTATTTCTGAGGCCTCTGTTCTGTTCCATTGATCTGTATCTCTGCTTTGGTACCAGTACCATGCTGTTTTGATTACTGCAGCCTTGTAATATTGTTTGAAGTCAGGTAGTGTGATGCCTCCAGCTTTGTTCTTTTTGCTTAGGATTGTCTTGGCTATGCAGGCTCTTTTTTAGTTCCATATGAAGTTTAAGGTTTTTTTTGTTTGTTTGTTTTTGTTTTTTTTCCCATTCTGTAAAGAAAGTCAGTGGTAGCTTGATGGGGACAGCATTGAATCTATAAATTACTTTGGGCATTATGGCCATTTTCACAATAACGATTCTTCCTAACCAGGAGCATGGAATGTTTTTCCATCTGTTTGTGTCCTCTCTTATTTCCTTGAGCAGTGGTTTGTAGTTCTCCTTGAAGAGGTCCTTCACATCCCTTGTTAGTTGTATTCCTAGGTGTTTTATTCTCTTTGTAGCAATTGTGAATGGGAGTTGACTCATGATTTGGCTCTATTTGTCTGTTATTGGTGTATCTGGTGTCTGTTATTGGAATGCTTGTGATTTTTTCACATTGAATTTGTATCCTGAGACTTTGCTGAAGTTGCTTATCATCTTAAGGAGATTTTGGGCTGAGATGATGTGTTCTTCTAAATGTAAAATTATGTTGTCTGCAAATAGAGAAAATTTGACTTCCTCTTTTCCTAATTGAATACGTTTATTTCTTTTTCTTGCCTGATTGCCCTGGCCAGAACTTCCAATACTATGTTGAATAGGAGTGGTGAGAGAGGGCATCCTTGTCTTCTGCCAGTTTTCAAAGGGAATGCTTATAGTTTTTGTCCATTCAGTATGATATTGGCTGAGGGTTTGTAATAAATAGCTTTTATTATTTTGAGATATGTTCCATCAATACCTAGTTTATTGAGAGTTTTTAGCATAAAGCACTGTTGAATTTTGTCAAAGGCCTTCTCAGCATCTATTGAGATGATCGTGGGGTTTTTGTCTTTGGTTGTGTTTACGTAAAGGATTACCTTTGTCGATTTACGTATGTTGAACCAGCCTTGCATCCCAGGGATGAAGCTGACTTGATTGTAATGGATAAGCTTTTAGATATGCTGTTGAATTCAGTTTGCCAGTATTTTATTGAGGATTTTTGCATCAGTGTTCATCATGAACATTGGCCTGAAATTTTCTTTTTACTTGTGTCTCTGCCAGGTTTTGGTATCAGGATGATGTTGGTCATAGAATGAGTGAGGGAGTATGCCCTCTTTTTGTATTGTTTGGAATAGTTTCAGAAGGAATGGTACCAGCTCTCATTTGTACTTCTGGTAGAATTCAGCTGTGAAACTATCTGGTCCTGAACTTTTTTTGTTTGGTAGGCTATTAAATGCTGCCTCAATTTCAGACCTTGTTATTGGTCTATTCAGAGATTCAACTTCTTCCTGGTTTAGTCTTGGGAGGGTGTAAGTGTCCAGGAATTTATCCATTTCTTCTAGATTTCCTGGTTTATTTGCATAGAGGTGTTTGTTGTAATCTCTGGTAGTTTGTATTTCTGTGGGATCTGTGGTGATACACACTTTATTATTTTTTGTTGCATTGATTTGAGTCTTCTCTCTTTTCTTGTTTATTAGTCTGGCTAGCAGTCTATTTTGTTGGTCTTTTCAAAAAACTAGCTCCTGGATTGGATTTTTTTGAAGGGTTTTTTGTGTGTCTATCTCCTTCAGTTCTGCTCTGATCTTAGTTATTTCTTTTCTTCTGCTAGCTTTTGAATTTGTTTGATCTTGCTCCTCTAGTTCTTTTAATTGTGACATTAGGGTGTTAATTTTAGATCTTTCCTTGCTTCTCTTGTAGGAATTTAATGCTATAAATTTCCCTCTAGACACTGATTTAAATGTGTCCCAGAGATTCTGGTACATTGTGTCTTCATTCTCCTTGGTTTCAAAGAACATCTTTATTTCTGCCTTCATTTCATTATTTATCCAGTAGTCATTCAAGAGCAGGTTGTTTAGTTTCCAGTTGTGGGGTTTTGAGTAAGTTTCTTTATCCTGAATTCTAATTTGATTGCACTGTGTCTGAGAGACTGTTTGTTATGATTTCTGTTCTTTTGCGTTTGCTGAGGAGTAACTTACTTCCAATTATGTGGTCAATTTTAGAGTAGGTGCGATGTGGTGCTGAGAAGAACGTATGTTCTGTAGATTTGGGGTGCAGAGTTCTGTAGATGTCTATTAGGTCTACTTTGTCCAGAGCTGAGTTCAGGTCCTGGGTATCCTTATTAATTTTCTGTCTTCTTGATCTGTCTAATATTGTCAGTGGCATATTAAAGTCTCCTACTATTACTGTGTGGGAGTCTAAGTCTTTTTGTAGGTCATTAAGAACTTGCTTTACATATCTGGGTGCTCCTGTATTAGGTGCATATATATTTAGGAGAGTTAGCTCTTCTTGTTGCATTGATTCCTTTTGATCTTTGTTGGTTTAAAGTCTGTTTTATCAGAGACTAGGATTGCAACCCCTGCGGTTTTTTTTTTTTTTTTTTTTGCTCTCCATTTGCTTGGTAAATCTTCCTCCGTCCCTTTATTTTGAGCCGATGTGTGTCTTTGCACGTGAGTTGGGTCTCCTGAATACAGCACACAAATGGATCTTGACTCTTTATCTCATTTGCCAGTCTGTGTCTTTTGATTGGGGCATTTAGCCCATTTACATTTAAGGTTAATACTGTTATATGTGAATTTGATCCTGCAGTTTTGATACTAGCTGGTTGTTTAGCCCGTTAGTTGATGCAGTTTCTTCATAGCGTTGATGGTCTTTACAATTTGGTATGTTTTTGCAGTGGCTGGTAATCGTTGTTCCTTTCCATGCTTAGTGCTTCCTTCAGGAGCTCTTGTAAGGTAGGATTGGTGGTGACAAAATCTCAGCAGTTGCTTTTCTGTAAAGGATTTTATTTCTCCTTTGCTTATGAAGCTTAGTTTGGCTGGATATGAAATTCTAGGTTGAAAATTCTTTTATTTAAGGATGTTGGATATTGGCCCCCACTCTCTTCTGGCTTGTAGGGTTTCTGCTGAGAGATCCACTGTGAGTCTGATGGGCTTCCCTTTGTGGATAACCTGACCCTTCTCTCTGGCTGCCCTTAGCATTTTTTCCTTCATTTCATACCTGGTGAATCTGACGATTATGTGCCTTGGGGTTGCTCTTCTTGAAGAGTATCTTTGTGGTGTTCTCTGTATTTCCTAAATTTGAATGTTGGCCTGCCTTGCTAGGTTGGGGAAGTTCTCCTGGGTAATATCCTGAAGAGTGTTTTCCAACTTGATTTCATTCTCCCTGTCACATTCAGGTAACCAATCAAATGTAGATTTGGTCTTTTCACATAATCCCATATTTCTTGGAGGCTTTGTTCATTTCTTTTCACTCTTTTTCCTCTAATCTTGCCTTCTCACTTTTATTTCATTGAGTTAATCTTCAATCTCTGATATCCTTTCTTCTGCTTGATTGATTCAGCTATTGAAACTTGTGTATGTTTCACAAAGTTCTTGTGCTGTGTTTTTCAGCTCTATCAAGTCTTTTATGTTCTTCTCTAAGCTGGTTATTCTAGTTAGGATTTCATCTAACCTTTTTTCGAGGTTCTTTGTTTCCTTGCATTGGGTTAGAACATGCTCCTTGAGCTCGGAGAAGTTTGTTATTACCCACCTTCTGAAGCCTTCTTCTGTGAATTTGTCAAACTCATTCTCTATCCAGTTTTGTTCCCTTGCTGGTGAGGAGTTGTGATCCCTTGGAGGAGAAGAGGCGTTCTGGTTTTTGACAGTTTCAGCCTTTTTGTGTTGGTTACTTCGCATCTTCGTGGATTTATCTATCTTTGGTCTTTGAAGTTGGTGATTTTTGATGGGGTCTCTGAGTGGACATCCTTTCTGTTGATGAAGCTATTTCTTTCTCTTTGTTAGTTTTCCTTCTAACAGTCAGGCCCGTCTGCTGGAGATCCATTCCAGACCCTGCTTGCCTGGGAATCACTGTGGGGGCTGCAGAACAGCCAAGATTGCTGTCTGTTCCTTCCTCTGGTAGCTTCGTCCCAGAAGGGTACCCACCAGATGTCAGCCAGAGCTCTCCTGTATGAGGTGTCTTCCAGTCAGGATAAACGGGGGTCAGGGAGCCATTGAGGAGGCAGTCTGTCTGTTATCAGAGCTCAAGTGCTGTGCTCAGAGATCCATTACTCTCTTCAGGGCTGCCAGGCAGGGAAGTTTAAATCTGCTGAAGTGGATCCCACAACCACCCCTTTTCCCAGGTGCTCTGTCCCAGGAAGATGGGGGTTTTGTTTATAAATCCCTGATGGGCTGCTGCCCTTTTTTAGAGATGCCTTGCCCAGCAAGAAGGGAGTCTAGTGACAGTCTGCCTGCAGAGGTCTTACTGAGCTGCCATGGGTTCCGCCCATTTTCTGTGTAAATTTCCTGGTGACTTTATTTACACAGATGAGGTTAAAACCACCTACCCGAGCCTCCGCAAGGACTGACACCCCCTCCCCACACCAAGCTTGAATGTCCCAGGTTGATCTCAGACTGCTGTGCTGGCTGCGAGAATTTCAAGGCAGTGGATCTTAGCTTTCTGGTCTTCATAGGGGTGGGACCCGCTGAGCCAGACCACTTGGCTCCCTGGCTTCAGCCCCCTTTTTTTTCCAAGGGAATGAGTGGTTCTGTCTCACTGGCATTCCAGGTGCCACTGGGGTATTAAAAAAAAAAAAAAAAAACTGCTGGAGCTAACATGGCTGCCCAGTTTTGTGCTGGAAACCTGGGGCACTGGTGTTGTAGGCACTGGAGGGAATCTCCTGAAGACCGTGGGAAAAGCACAATATCTTGGCCAGAGTGTCGGTGTGTCAGGAAAAGTCCCTAATGGCTTCCCTTGGCTAGGAGAGGGAGTTCTCTGGCCCCTGGCACTTGCCCTTGCGATGCCCCACCCTGCTTCGGTTCACCCTCCTTGGGCTGCACCCACTGTCTAACAAGTCCCGATGAGATGAACCTGGTTCCTCGGTTGGAAATGTGGAGATCACTCGCCTTCTGGCTTGCTCTTGCTGGGAGCTGTGGACTGGAGCTGTTCGTATTTGGCCATAGGAGTATTTTTGTAAAATGTGTGAGTTGAGGGGAGGAAGGGGTGGGTGGAGAAGCAGGGCAGCTGGCATAGCTCCTGGGGTGTTGGTCTCCTCCAGGAAACTTCTGTGACCCTCATCCGTGTTTCTGACTGGCCTGTTTGCCTTTCAGGAGGACTGGCGTTAGCTCAGGTGCTCTTTTTCTACGTGAAGTACTTGGTGCTCTTCGGCGTACCAGCTCTGCTCATGCGCCTGGATGGACTCACTCCGCCTGCCCTCCCTCGCTGTGTGAGCACCATGTTCAGTTTCACCGGGATGTGGAGGTCAGTCGCTGAGTTTGCTGCAGTTGATCAGGAGTGTCCAATGGGAGGAGCATGGCTGGGCCGGCCTCAAAGGGTTTGGGCTACCATCCTCTCCCTGCCCCTAGCTCAAGCCAAATTTGACATCCATTTCTTCATTCTGCTAACAGGACGACAGTCCATGCTTTCTGGGTCTCTCACAATTACGATCAGTCTGTGAAGACAGGTGAGATAAGAAAGTTTCTCTGTGAGTCTGTGTACCCATCGATGTGCAAAAGGTTATGTTTGAAGTGGTTTCTTACTAACTTAGGAAAGGCTACCGTATCCTGATTTTGTAATTGCTTCTTCTTTTTCTTGAAAGCGACATTAGTCTATGTGAGACTGTTGATTGATTAAGAAAAATAGACTCAAGGTAATAGCCTAGGCCAGTGTTTCAGTATACTATTTACTAAATCTCTCTACGTTTCATTTTTCTTGTCTCTTAAACAGTAGTGAAGATAATCCCTGTCTCCAGGAGTTGTTCTGAAGTTTACCTAATCTTGAATCATAAGGGTTAGCTTTAACCCTTGTGTTATTCCTGTGCTCAGTGGACATGATAGACACTTTTTCTGAAATGTTCTTACTTTTCTAGATTTTGACCCATAGTCTTAAGGTTGGTCTGGAGTCCTTTTTCCTTAGTACTCCTGCCATTTCAGATTGTTGTTTTCAACGCGACGGACTTAATGCTCTGTTTGTCTTATCACTTCCAGAGTGTAACAAGTGACAGGATTGCGTTTGCAATTGCAAACCTAGTGGAAGGACCTCAGGGTCAGCACTGGCAAAACCAAGGGAGTTGGTGCCCCATCCATGTGGCTCGTTCCTTTTTATTTTTATTTTATTTTATTTTATTTTATTTTTTATATATATACTTTTTATTACATTTTAGGTTTGGGGGTACATGTGAAGAACATGCAAGATTGTTACATAGGTACACACATGGCAGTGTGATTTGCTGCCTTCCTCCCCATCACCTGTATCTGTTATTTCTCCCCATGCTATCCCTCCCCAACTCCCCACCCCCTGCTGTCCCTCCCCTTTTTCCCCCCGACAGACCCCAGTGTGAGATGCTCCCCTCCC
>PVKV010041788.1:0-11195 GCA_004027835.1 Alouatta palliata
TGGCGTTTTTTTGCCTGGGAAATCTCCTGGCCTGGCTGTCTGTTTCAGTCCCCTTTTTTAATCAAATGAATGGGCGGCTCTGCCTTCCCGGAGCTCCAATTGCCAGCTAAAACGGCACCTGGACCCACGTCTTTTGTATTGGGAACCGCTGCGCCGGGGCGCCGCTCCAAACGGCGGCAGTGAAAATGGCCGCGCAGGCGAAAACAGCTGCGCCGGCCAAACCAGCCGCGCCGGCCAAACCAGGTTCGCTGGCGACCCGTGGGGCTCCTCCCCCTGGGAATCTCCTGGTCTGTGGGCAATAAAAATCCGTCTGGGAATGTGGCGTCCACTCACCCTCCACGCTTTCACTGGGAGCTGCAATCCTCAGCTGCTCCTAATCGGCCATCTTGGATCAGTCCCCAGAAATACTTGTTAATTAAGATTTCTTTATTTTTAGCCTGGTCAACATAGCAAGACCTCATCTCTACAAAAAGGTGAAATAACAAATTAGCCAGGCATGGTGGCATGTGCCTTCAGTTTTACCTACTCAGGAGACTAAGGTAGAGGATTGCTTCAGCTCAGGAGTTTGAGACTGGAGTTAACTATCATTGCACCACTGCCCTCCAGCCTGGGCAACAAAGTGAGACCCTGACTCAGAATAAGGAAAAAACTATTTTTAAAAAACATATCTAAAATCTGTCCTGCCAAAAAGGAGAGAGAAAAACATAAACTTTAGTTTTCATTTTATTTCATGTTTACTGGCAAAAATATTGTAGTCGACTTATTTATATATTTTTATTGTATAGGTTTTGGGGGGAACAGGTTGTTATATGAATAAATTCTTTAGTGGTGATTTGTGAGATTTTGATGTGCCCATCACTTGAGCAGTATCCACTGAACTCAGTCTATAGTCTTTTATCCCTCATTCCACTGCCATTCTTTCTGCTGTGTCCCCAAAGTCCATTGCATCATTCTTATGCCTTTGCATCTTCTTAGCTTAGCTCCCAGGTATGAATGAAAACATACAATGTTTAGTTTCCCATTCCTGAGTTGCTTCACTTAGAATAATGTCTCCAATTCCATCCAGGTTGCTGGGAATGCCACTAATTTATTCCTTATTATGGCTGAGTGGTATTCTATCATACACACACACACACACACACACACACACACATCACAGTTTCTTTTTCCACTCACTGATTGATGGGCACTTGGGCTGCTTCCATATTTTTATAATTGCAAATTGTATTGCTGCAAACATACATGTACAAGTATTGTTTTTGTATAATGTCTTTTTTTTCTCTGGGTAGATATCCAGTAGCAGGATTGTGGGATTGCATGGTGGTTCTACTTTTAATTGTTTAAGGAATCTCCACTCTGCTTTCCATAGTGGTTGTACTAGTTTCCATGGTTACCAGCATTGTAGGGAAATTGTTTCTTTTCACTGCATCCACATCAACATCTATTATTTTTATACTTTTTGATTATGGCCATTGTTGCAGGAGTAAGATAATATGGCATTGTAGTTTTGATTTCCTTTTTTTTTTTTTTTTTTTTAAGAAGAAAGAAGGGTTTATTTGGCCAGGAGCAAAGTGGCATAGTTGCCTAACAACCAAGCTCCCCTAACACGGGAAGGTTCCATCTTTATATAGGCTTATATTTTAGATGTTACGCATGGGAGAATCTTAGGTTTATAGCTTAACACATGAAAAGAGTCTCGGTTTACAGTCTCAGGAATTACATATGAAAAGGGTTTCGGTTTGTGGTTTTGATTTTCATTTTTCTGATCATTCATGATGTTTAGCATGTTTTCATATGTTGGTTGGCCATTGGTATATCTTCTTTTGAGAATTGTCTATGTCCTTTGCCTGGTTTTTGATCAGATTGTTTTTTTCTCTTGTCAATTTGTTTGATTTCCTTGTAGATTCTGTGTATTAGTCCTTCATCAGATGTAGAGATTGTCAAGATTTTCTCCCATTCTGTGGTTGTCTGTTTACTCTGCTGATTGTTCCTTTTCCTGTACAGAAGGTTTTTAGTTAAGTCTCACCTGCTTAATCTTTGTTTTTGTTGCATTTACTTTTGGGTTCTTTGTTATGAAGTCTTTGCCTAAGCCAGTGTCTAGAAGGGTTTACCAAATCTTATCTTCTAGAATTTTTATGGCTTCTGGTTGTAGATTTATATCCTTGATCTACCTTGAGTTGATCTTTGTATAAGATAAGAGTTGAGAATCCAGTTTCATTTTCCTGCATGTAGCTTGCCAATTATTCCAGCACCAAAGAGGGTTTAATTTCTTCAAGTTATGTTTTAGTTGGCTTTGTTAAAGATCAGTTGGCTGTAGGTATTTGGGTTTATTTTTGGGTTCTCTATTCTGTTCCATTGGTGTATTTGCCTATTTTTATAACATACCATGTTATTTTAGTGACTATGGCCTTATAGTATAGTTTGAAGTCAGGTAAAGTGATGGCTCTAGATTTGTTGGTTTTGCTTAATGTTGTTTTGACTAAGTGGGGTCTTGATTTGTTCCATATGAATTTTAGGATTTTTTTTTTTTAGGTTTTTGAAAAATAATAATGGTATTTTGTTAGGAATTACATTGAATTTGTAGATTGCTTTTGGCAGTATTGTCATTTTTACAATATTTATTTAAGCCATTCATGAGTGTGGGATGTCTTTCCATTTGTTTGTGTTGTCCATGATTTCATTCAGCAATGTTTTATAGTTCCAATTGGCATATCAAAAACAGAATCCACCATGTTTAAGTAGGTTTCATACCAGGGATACAGGGATGGTTTAACATACGCAAGTCAATAAATGTGATATATCACGGAAACAGGATTGAAAGCAAAAATCACGTGATCTTCTCAATAGATGCAGAAAAAGCATTTGACCAAATCCTTTTGTGATTAAAAGGTTTAAAAAGCATTTGACAGCATCCTTTTATGATTAAAACCCTCTGCAAAATCAGCATACAAGGGACATACCTCAATGTAATAAAAGTCATTTATGACAGACCCACAGCCAACATAATACTGAACGGCGAAAAGTTGAAATCATTACCCCTGAAAACTGGAACAAGACAAGGATGCTCACTTTAACCACTTCTATTCAACATAGTACTGGAAGGTCTAGCCAGAGCAATTGTACAAGAGATAGAAATAAAGGTCATCCAGATCAGTAAATAGAAAATCAGACTGTCACTGTTTGCTGATAATATGAACATATACCTAGAAAACCCTAAAGACTCCTCCAAAAAGCTCCTAGAACTGATAAATGAATTCAGCAAAGTTTCAAGATACAAAATTAATGTACACAAATCAGTAGGTCTGTTACACCCCAACAGCTGTGAAGCTGAGAATGAAACTAAGAACCTGAACCCTTTTTACAATAGCTGAAAAATAAAGTAAAATACTTAAAAATACACCTAACGAAGGTGGTGAAAGGATCTCTACAAGGAAAACAACTTTAGTATTTTTAATGGGTTAAAATGAGAGGCAGCAGGTACAATGGAAGAAGTCAGTGAGTGGGCACTGGTGTCCAATGGGTACTGGACCTTTGATGGTAAGGTTCATGTTTTGACTTATTAAATTACTAGGTATGATTATTTTCTAGTTTTTTTTAATCATACCTTAAAACCACTAAGTAACCCCTTCCATTTCTTGTTAAAGATCATAACATTTCATGCTCTGATTTATGCTGACTGAAGTTAGATTATCTGTTTCTATTTTGTGACTACCTTAAATAATACCTATAAAGAGTGGACTGTTAGTAGTGTTTTTGCTTTAATTAAATGTAAGATGTATAGTCCAAATGATAACTCAGTTAATTTGTCAAACACTTGTTGAACTTTTTGATTTATTCAAAATTCTATGTTCAGCAGCTGGATGTAGGAACAGTTAGGGCCCTCTCTTACTTTTATGGAGAGGCATACTTTCTTATGAGGAGAATACTCTGCAAGAATTAGTCTCTTGTAACCAGTGGTGAATCTGACTCATTAGTGTACCAAAAAAACATGTTTTGGTGTGGCTACTGACAAACAGATCCAAGAGGGTAGATGGAGTCAAACTTGCTGAAACAAGGAAAGAGAAAAGCAGTATTCTAGGCAGAGAGCAGGGGTATAGCAGGAAAATGCCTAGGGTGCAGCTCATATGATTTATAGAATGAAATTAAGTTTTGAAGTTAATGGCAAGTATTCTCTGAGAGTCTCATTTGAGTCATGTCATGGCCATCTTGTTTAAACATGAAATGAAAGTTAAGTTTTTTAAGTTGTCATCTGTTTTCAGGGTGTGAGAGAATATTAAATTGTTACTAATTTTATCCTGCACATAAGAAAACAGGACTAGAGAAACCTATGGTTTCCTCACTTGGTGGTGGGCTAGCAACACTTTCACACAGAGTTTCTGAATCTGAAACACTTGTTTTGTCACCAGAAATAATACATTTAGAATTAGTAGTTTAGTAAATGTATTAGTCTTGTAGTCACTGCAATAAAATGCTCTTCTACCATATTATTTAATACATTACATTTTACTGTAGTTAATAAATAATAGAAATAGAAATTCTCAGCTGTTTTATATCACTATAGAGAAAAACAATAAAATCTTACTTTAAACTTTTCTTATTTATAAAGGGAATTCATAAAATCCTTGTTAGGTTTGATGACAGGTACCATATTAAGGGCAGCATTTTATAACCCATATCTCAAACATCACCACTGGAAGTTAAGAGCCTTCAATGAGTTTTCTATAGAGTGCACATGATACCACACTCAGGCAGTTGATGGAGTTTAAGAAAGATCCTAGTGCTTTGTCATTTGACATTTTAACCAATAAAAAAAAATACACCTTGATAAGTTTAACTTATACTTCCCCTCCCTTTCAGGTACCTACTGGACAATATAGTTCATGTTCAACAGTTTTCCTTGATAACAGCACAGCCAGTCAGCCTCATCTTAGAATGACACTAAAGTCATGAGTACAACCATGTGCCAAGGGAAATGGCTAAAATTATTTCAGCCATTTGGTTGTCCTCTTCAGCAATCATTTTAAGAAATTGCAGTCAACTATATATTGATATTCAGATTCTAAATATTAAGTATCAATTTCTCTTTTAATCTTAGATGTCATGGTAGATGGAAAAATCAGTTAGCAAATAAGCAACCCCAGAAAAGTATAGTGATTTTTTTGTTGCCTTTATGCCTTAAGACAATGTTGACTGCAATGAAAAGGACCCTTTATTGGATTTTTTTGTGTGTGAAAAATTAGTTTTTCAATGCATTGCAGGCCTAAATCAATGTGTACTACTTTCAGCATTAGTCTTGGAAGAAAGAACAGCTTTTTCTCTTCTGGCACCACAGTGCATCTGCATTTGAATTTCTCCCATTGTGCATGAGCACCTCATGGGCCACAAAGATGCACTTGGAGAACACACTAAGATGAAGTTTATTTTAAAAGGAACAACAACCAACACCACCACCGGCAGCTCCACTGCGGCTCTCCAGTGTACATCATTGTCATCTCCTTGGGTCATGAGTGCTGATTTTTAGAACACAGCTTGGAAAATGCTAATTTAGAATATTAATGTCTTTATCTTTAATTTTACTTTTCATTGAATAAACATAAGTAGCTTATAAACAATTTTATTTCAAATGTACTAGCCTTTTTGGCTAATTCAATTGTCAGTAACTTTTACTTGAATTAAAAATGGTGGCTGGCTCCTGACTGGAAGACACCTCCCAGCAGGGTTTGACAGACATCTCATACAGGAGAGCTGGCATCTTGTGGGTGCTCCTCTGGGATGAAGCTTCAAGAGGAAGGACCAGGCAGCAATCTTTCCTGTTCTGCAGCCTCTACTGGTAATACCCAGGCAAACAGGGTCTGGAGTGGACCTCCAGCAAACTCCAGCAGACCTGCAGGAAAGGCACCTGACTGTTAAAAGGAAAACTAACAAACACAAATCAAAACATCAACATCAACAAAAAGGACAGCCATATAAAAACCCCATCCAAAGGTCATCAGCATCAAAGATCAAAAGTAGATAAATCCTGGAAGATGAGGAAAAGCCAGCACAAAAATTCCAAAAACCAGAATGCCTCTTCTCAAGACTCCAATGGATGGAGAGAGAATGAATTTGATGAATGAAAGAAGTAGGCTTCAGAAGATGGATAATAACGAACTCCTCCAAGCTAAAGGAGCATGTTTTAACCCAATGCAAGGAAGCTAAGGACCTTGATAAAATGTTACAGGAACTGGACCAGAATAATCAGTTTAGAGAAGAACATAAATGACCTGATGGAACAGAAAAATTTAGCATGAGAAATTTGTGAAGCATCAGTAACTCAATCAAGTAGAAGAAAGGATATCAGAGATTGAAGACTACTCTAATGAAATAAAGCTTGAAGAAAAGATTAGGGAAAAAAGAATGGAAAGGAGCAAACAAAGCTTCCAAGAAATATGGGACTGTGTAAAAAGACCAAACCTATATTTGATTGATATACCTGAGAATGATGGGGAGAATGGAACCAAGTTGGAAAAAACATTTCAGGATAATATCCAGGAGAACTTCCCCAACAAAGCAAGATAGGCCAACATTCAAATTCAGGAAATACAGAGAACACCACTAAGATACTCCTTGAGAAGAGCAACCCCAAGACACATAATCATCAGATTCACCAAGGTTGAAACCAAGGAAAAAATGTTAAGCGCTTCCAAGGACAAAGGTCAGGTTTCCTACAAAGGGTAGTCCATCAGACTACCCTTTGGAAGTGGATCTCTCTGCAGAAACCCTACAAACCAGAAGAGAGTGGGGGAGGATATTCAACCTTCTTAAAGAAAAGAGTTTTCCACCCAGAATTTCATCTCCAGCCAAACTTAGCTTCATAAGTGAAGGAGAAATAAAATCCTTTACAGACAAGCAAATACTGAGGGATATTGTCATGACTAGGCCTGCCTTACAAGAGGTACTGAAAGATGCACTAAATAATGAAAGAAAAAATCGGTACCAGCCACTGCAAAAACATAGCAAAATATAAAGACAAATGATACTATTAAGAAACTGCATCAACTAATTTGCTAAATAACCAGCTAGCATCTTAATGACAGGATGGATCATATTCACACATAACAATATTAACCTTAAATGTAAATGAGCAAAATGCCCCAGTTAAAAGACACAGATTGACAAACTGGATAAAGAGTCAAGACCCATTGGTGTGCTATATTCAGGAGACCCATCTCATGTGCAAAGACACATATAGGCTCAAAATAAAGAAATGAAGGAATATTTACCTAGCAAATGGAAAGCAAAAAAAGCAGGTTTACAATTCTTCTGTCTGATAAAACACACTTTAAACCAACAGAGATCAACAAAAACAAAGAAGGGCATTACATAATGGTAAAGGGATTGGTGCAACAAGAAGAGCTAACTATCCTAAATATATATGCACCCAATACTGCTAAATATATATGCACCCAATACTCGGGCACCCAGATTCATAAAGCAAGTTCTTAGAGACCTGCAAAGAGACAGACTCTCACACAATAATTGTGAGAGAGTTTAACACCCCACTGCCAATATTAGATCAACAAGACAGAAAATTAACAAGGATATTCATGACTTGAACTAGCTCTGGACCAAGCAGACCTAATAGACATCTACAGAACTCTCCACCCCAAGTCAACAAAACATACGTTATTTTCAGCACCTCATAATTGGAAGTAAAACACTCCTCCGCAAATGCAAAAGAATGGAAATCATAACATTCTCTCAGTCTGTTCTTTTACATTTGCTGAGGAGTGTTTTACTTTCAATTATGTGGTCCATTTTAAAATAAGTACTATGTGAACAAATAGAAAAAAAAAAAAGGAACTCAAAACCACACAAGTACACAGAAACTGAATTACCTGGTTCCTGAATGACTGCTTGGTAAATAATGAAATTAAGGCAGAAATAAATAAGTTCTTTGAAACCAATGAGAACAAAGGCACAATGTACCAGAATCTCTGAGACACAGCTAAAGCAATGTTTAGAGGGAAATTTGTAGCACTAAATGCCCAGATCAGAAAGTGGGAAAGATCTAAAATTGACACCCTAAGATTATCATTAAAACAACTAGAGATGCAAGAGCAAACAAATTCAAAATCTAGCAGAAGGCAAGAAACAACTAAGATCAGAGCAGAACTGAAGGAGATGGAGACAAGAAAAACCTTCAAAAAATCAGTGAATCCAGGAACTAGTTTTTGGAAAAGATTAACAAAATAGACCACTAGCCAGAGTGATAAAGGAGAAAAGAGAGAAGAATCAAATAGACACACTAAAAATGCTGAAGGGGATGTCACCACTGATCCCACAGAAATGAAAAGTATGATCAGAGAATACTATAAACACCTCTACGCAAATAAACTTGAAAATCTAGAAGAAATGGATAAATTTTTAGACACATACGTTTTCCTAAAAATAAACCAGGAAAAAGTCGAATCTCTGAATAGACCAGTAACAAGTTCTAAAATTGAGGCCGTAGTTAATAGCCACCAACCAAAAAAAGCCCAGAAACAGATGGATTCACAGCTGAAAAACAGGGATGGTTGTGAGACCTCTTTATGTGAAGAAAAGCATCCCAGAAGGTTCTGATTTTTACCCCAATTCAATTATTCCAAACTTTGCTGCACATTGAAATCACCTGGGAAACTTAACAACATCTTTGATGCCCAAAGTCAGATCCAATGCTAATTTAAATTAAAATGTTTTATGTTGAAAATGAGGCAGTTATTAAAGCTCCTCAGGTGATTTTAATGTGCAGCAAAGTTTGAGAGCCACTGCTTAATTTGAGTTTAGGACAAGAAACTGCTCTTATTTGGTAGGACCTTGGGCAAGTCAGTTTTAAGATTTGTTTTCCTGATCTGTAAAATGAGTATTGGATTAAATGTGATGTAAGGTCATTGGTCCTTTCCAGCATATAACTTCAAATTCTGTGATTTTAAAATTATTTCAGAGATGAAAACTACTTGAAGGACTATAGACATATCCATCTTAAGTGCTAATGTTGCAGGCTTTTAAAAAAGTGACAGTATTGTATTGACCTATTACTAAAATTGAGATTTGCCTTCCCACAGTTATTTTGAGCCTCATTCTAGATGCTGAGGGTAAATGAAAGCACATAACTTACATAAGAGAACCTCTTGTTTTCTGTAGAACCTCTTGTTTTGTGATACACAGCATCAGTGGGTAACTTAGGAATACAGTTACATATATCTGAAGAGCTGTATCTGTTCATAAATATTTCAATTAAACTAATTGAAGGTATCTGCCATTCATATTACACTGTGTCATGTTACATTGCCTTGTTAGCACTGCTTATTTTAGGATCACTGTACTTATCATTGATTTCCTGTGTGCTTATGTTTACTAATATATCTTTTAATAATTCTGCAAGTGATTTCAAATAATTTTATTTGTTGTAAAGCACTTTCATTATGTAATTTTAGGGAAATAATGCAAATTGGGTGGGTAGAAAATAGTAAACTAAACTAAAATACAGGGCCTAACATCTTTTTTTTTGAAACAGAGTCTCACCCACGCTGGAGTGCAATGGCATGATCTCAGCTCACTGCAACCTCCACCTTCTGGGTTCAAGCAGTTCTCCTTCCTGAGCCTCCTGAGTAGCTCAGATTACAAGGCACCCACCAGCATGCCTGGCTAATTTTTTGTATTTTTAGTAGAGACAGTTTCACTATGTTGGCCAGGCTGGTCTCGAACTCCTGACCTCATGACCTGCCCACCTTGGCCTCACAAAGTGCTAGGATTACAGGCATGAGCCACCTCACCCATCCTGGGCCCAACATCTGAAAAAAGAAACCAGTACTGTATGGGTTAAATTTAAACATACGGGCTCATAGACGTAAATTGCGTAAGGCTGAATGCAGTGGCTCACGCCTGTAATCCTAGCACTTTGGGAGGCTGAGGCAGGTGGATCACTTGAGGCCAGTAGTTTGAGACCAACCTGACCATCATGGCAAAATCCCATCCCTACTAAAAATACAAAAATTAGCTGGGAATAGTGGTGCAAACCCATAGTTCCAGCTACTTAGGAGGCTGAGGCATGAGAATTGCCTATACCCAGGTGGAGGTTGTGGTGAGCCAAGATTGCACCACTACACTCCAGTCTGGGCAACAGAAAGGCTCTGGGTCAAAAAATAAATAAATACATAAAATAAAGTGCATGGGACAAAAGGTTTTGTAGGGAAGGGCATATAACAGGGAAATATGTTATTATTTGTGTATTATAATCATCAACAGAAACATGTCTCTAAGAGCATACTGCCTTGCATTTTGCTAAAAGCCAAGAAATGAAAACAAGAAAGTGCCCTTATGGTACTGTTCTGAACTAGAAGATTTTAGTTTCAGGGCAGGAGAGTTTCCTCTGCATCCTTTTTAAAAAATGTCTTCAGGCCAAACAAATGATAACATCTATTGTTATGAATTTTTTTCTTCCACAGTGTGACCTTAGTGATATCATATCAAACGAAGGTGAGCTTTTTAAAATTCTGTCTTCTTATTCTGGTAATTACTTTGCAAACTATCAAGCTCAGCCCTAGGTCACAGCTCTAGATATCATAAGCTATATTGTGCCTACTAAAATATTGAAGCAAATTATTTGTGTTTTCTTTGATCCTTAAGCCTCTTTTGGTTCTTCAATGATTGAGAATCCCGAGTATGTTTTTATATTGATTATATTGGTATTTACTGTGATAGAAATATAAAATTGAGATTTTTTTCAAAATCTATTTTTAGTTTAGATTTCACAGCCTTACCACTGTTGATATCATGAGCTAGATAATGCTTTGTCCTGAGGACCGTCCTGTACATTGCAGAAAGTTTAGCATCACTGATGACCTTTACCAGTAGTAATCCATGACCCAAGTTGTGACAACAGAAAGCATTCCTGAGAACAATATTGTTTACATAAAGTTTTTAATGAAAAAATAACTTTTCTACAACAAATCTTCAGTAAAGAGTGTGTCATGTATTTATATTATTGAAAATCTCTAATGTTGGGCTTAATAGGAGATAGCTGGATTCTCTAGCTCATTTTTTTGCAATTTGCTTTAAAAAAGCAATAAGATAACCCAGTCTTATGCAAATATGTAGTTGGTAAAAGGTGTATTTCTAAAGCTTTCAGACAGTTGTGGGTATTCTTTAATACAAAATCAAAACTTCACAAG
>PVKV010041789.1:0-11194 GCA_004027835.1 Alouatta palliata
TCCCAGGTTAATTGCACCAGAAATGACAAATGTCATTAGAAATTATGTTTGTTACTAACACCTTCATCAATATAATCTACTAAATAATAGAAAGACCATTTTGTAGAGGGGCTAAGATTAGATGTCAACTTCAGAGCCCAAACCTGCAAATTTGCCTTCCAGCAGATCATGGAATCATTCAAAATAAACAAATAAACAACAAAACTTTATCCATGCATAGTCAGGTTTCTCCATATTTGGTATGTTGGCAGTCAATGTAAATTTCTAATTATATGTGACTTTTATTCAACTGCCTGTACTTCATTTAATAACATATGTACTTAAATCTACCAGTGTCCTTATGGTAGGTATACTCTTTCTTCCAAAAGTGATTTGAAAGGTAAAAATGACAAAGAATAAGAATAATAAATGATTTGAACAAAAGAATACAGGCTTGTCTAGTCAATATATAACCTGAATTATTTATTGGCCGATAACGTAACAAGAAACGAAAGAAATGGTTTTTGGATTTAGAATCCACGCATAAGGTTTCAAGGAGGATCACACACGTACCTGTGGCACATGATCCTTCTGACACCACAAGTATCTCACTTTGCTGTTTGCACGCAGCCTGTCGCAGGTAACACTCATTCTGGTAGCTCTCCCCATTGGAGCCACACACAGGCACATAGTCATTGTTGCACTGGGAAACACACAGATGTAAGCCTACAGTTAGTACTGGAGACTGCACCCCTCTGACACAAAAATAGACATACTTTGGAAGAGTCAGTAAAGTTTACTTATAGTTCAGTCGTTGTTGAAATTGACCAGAAATAATCATTTACAGAAGAAACCACTTGTTTTCTTTCTCAATGATCCTAATTGTGTTCTATAAGTCTTTATAAGGGCATCATTGAAAGATGCACAAAGCCAATTTCAAGTTAGTCAACCAGTCGTTTGATTTAGATAGGGCAAAAATAAGCATCAAAATTGATCAGGCAATTCCAACAAAGTGACTGGACAAGTAGCACAAAGATACAGCTACAAATATACTAATACCATTTAATATTATCTTTAGTATGTGGCCCACATGGCTTGATGGAAAAAGTTCAACTACATTTTAATTTCAAGCTATTCCCAAACAGGTAATGTCTATCTGTGTTTGGAGCAGAATTATATAGCCAAAACGCCAAAAAAATTAGTTAACTCTTAGTTGTTGTTGTTTTTTAATTAAATTTTTATTGAATTTTAGTCTTGGTAAATTTTCAAATATTCAGATAAGATATTGATTTACTTACTTATTTTTATACCTCTTTAGACTATTGTATATTGACATGGATATGGTCTAGAGAGACACAAACTATGGAACACAGAGAAAAATTTCAACAACTACTGAACCATAGGTAAACTATACTGATTATTACAAAGTATGTCTATTAATAGATATTCCATAAAGCAAAAAGTTCATTTTTAAAAGAACCTCATTATTTTAAAAGTACACATTTGACAGTGAAAATTAAGACAGCCTACAGGGTACAGTCATCATAATGTAATCATACTCCAAGGCATTAATGATACTTGGCTTTGTCCTATGCGTGCTAATTACACCAGGGATGTGATTATCTCATGATTACTACTACTACTGATGTGCTTCATTGTTTAATTATAAAAAATCTAATGATCAGGATTATTATCTGTAAATGCTCACCTATGCCAGAAACTAAGTACGGAAAATCATACTTACAGATGCATGTAAAAACTTTTCTCTCTGTTTTACTTTTAATTAAAATATGTAAACTTTTGATGTGCTGTGAGTTCAGACTACACACAAACCAATAATATAGTGAGATGGGTAGGAAAGTTTAAATATATATGATAACAAATCTAAAACCCTATTATAAGTAAACTTTAAGAATTTATGCAAAAGAAAACATCTCTCAATATGTTGATAATCTGATTGATTAAAACCTGAAATTTAATATTTTGCTCGATTTTCTTACAATACCTAAACTTCCTTATTCCCAATCAATTATTTAATTCTTACTCTTTACCTTCATAATAATAATAGCCTAATTATCATAATAAATTTAAATGTCAATGTTCTTTAAAATGAAAGTCTAATTTTATGAGTTTTACTTTTTATATAATATTAACAACTTAAATTAGTGTTTTAGTAATTGTGATCTACTTTTCTCCAAACAGTAAATCCAAATTTACTGTTGGATTGTAAATAATACGATAGTGTGACAGTCATATTATGACCATAATTACTAACAGGATGTTTTAGCACATATTTCAAAAACATTCTTTATCTTAATTTCTACAATATATAATCTAGACATTCTGCAAATCCTCTACATAGTAATTATTTTCCACAGTTACATTATTGTCTCCTAGACTCAGTCTATGTATGTGATTATATTTGAAAACCTGATTTGACTAGAGCTTTTCACCAATCTTTTACTAATGTTTAACTCAATTGGCAATTGACTTCTGATTAGGTGATACCTGTGTAAGGGATGTTTTCCAGGAGCTTTCCAAAAATTTGTTTTAATTTATATCTGAAAACGGACTTAGCATAGTCCTGAGTATCCCCACTACTATCCAAGAAAGAAGGCAATAGCAAAATGCCTGTGAAGATTTGAATTTTCCAATGAGCAGTACTCATTGAAGAGACAACAAATAAATGGGGCTTGTGCTCATGCCAGAACTGTGACCAGCAAGGCAAGTGCAGAGATAGGTGCTTGTTAATAAATGTGCTATGATCAGAACCTGGGACAGGAGAATGTAGGTAGGATTATGTTGGTCCATGAACACCAGAGTGGTGTCTGAGTACATGGAGGAGAGACCAGAAAGAAGAAAACAGCTGGTGACATTATGATCAATAGACTTGATGATCCTTTCAGTAGACAGAGAGTCATAATGTGTCTATGGCTAGATGGACAAATGAACATCTCATTCTTGAGTCCTGGCATTCCTGCCCCGGGTTACCTTTCAATCTCCATCTCGAACCCTAGTTATAATACTTTGTGTGTAGATTATTTGGGTTCACATTTTCTTCTCTCCAATCCTTAAATTTTATTTATTTATTCTTCTCAGATTACTCAAATATAGAGTCAGTGGACTGGGAGTGGGGAGTGCAAAGTATTTATTATCTCTGTCAAGTGCTAGTACACAATGCTGATATGCATCTTAAAATAGGGAATAAACTGATAAAGTGCTCATATGCTGCTTCTGAGGGATGCCGTAAGCCAAATTCAAACATTTCTAAAAACAGAGCTGCCAAGTTCCATGCACAAGCCAAAAGGGAGATTTCTATAGATCTGAAAAGAGCTTAACTGTAGATTACTGGCATGATGTTTTTGGCCCTTGGTACAAAGACTTGTACTCATTAATATGAAGAACACAAGGAGGAAGCACGCTTTAAATCATGAAAGCTCATGAGTGGGAGTCTAGCTCTAGGTTCTCCTATTTCTTTCACTGCCTTGGTGTAGGACCTTTTGTATATTAGTCAACAATTAAATATTTAATAGGTTTATAGCCTAGTTTTCCCATTTGAAATGCTTACCTGGAACATTTTGAAAATTAACAAAGTCATGTTTTTAAAACAAGAAATATCTTGTAATATTCACTTATAAAAAGAAATGTAAATTATTTGCATTGTGTGATACGTATTTTAACTAGCAGAGTTATTATCTAACTCCAACATCAAACCATGGCATTTCTAGAGTTAGAAAAACAAGGAAAATAGGCTAAGCCTAGGCATGAAATCGGCTAACTACTGCATTAAAATATGCCAAATTATTGGAAATAGTTTTTAGTAGTATTGACAATACTGCTCGGTTTCAGATGAAGGGAGAGACTCAGATGTTAAGTGACTTGCTAAAGGCCATACAGTTGGCTGGTGAGAGGAAAAAGAACACTCAAGTCCAGATGGTTATGCCCATAAATGTATGTGTTGTACAAACTTCCTCTCAGGGGAAAAAGGGATTCTATTTTCTCTGTTTTAAAAATCTTATGTTTATTTTCCAAATCAGTGTTTTTCAATAGAAGAATCTGTTCCAAAATTGGCTAACCATCACACTAGTGGATTCAATAACTTGACACACTAGAATGCATAAAATTCATTTTTGCTACAAATAAAAATCATGTGAGAAAATTTTCATAGGATTTATTGCTTGTTTGGTTAATACACGTTTTTTGAGCTGAGATTTCAGCATCTAGAAGCTTATATATGACTTATGTTTTATATACTGCCAGCACCTTCCACAGAGTCTGGCATGTAGAAGGTGCTCAGCAGATGTTAAGTCAATTCTGTTATATTCCCAGTTGTCAAAGGCTTAAGAAGAATGGCTTGGGATATGGCATATTTTTCTTCCAAAAAAGAAAAAAGATTTAAGAAGTCTGCATATGTTCCAATCCTTTGGCCACTCCATAATTAATTTTTACTTCTCTGTGATTTGATTTATATTTCCTAAAATGTAAAAAAAAATATGATTTCAAGAGTTGAGAGGCCTGTAACTATGGTGGAAATGACTCTGTGTGGCTTCCCAGACTAGGTCATTAAGGAATATAACTTCTACCTGGCTCTTTCTCTCTCTCTGCTTGCTTTGATGCTCAGCCACTATGCTATGAGGAAGACAAAACTTGCCCATGTAAAGAGATCAACATGGAGAAGAACCAAGGTCTCCAGCTGACAGTCAGACATATGAGTGAGAACCCTCAGACTAGTATAGTACCAAGCCCTTGAATTCCCTTCCCCCACTATCAGCTTATGGCAGAGAGAGCACAGGTGAGCTGTTTCGATTATGCTCTCCCAAAATGGCAGATTCACTAACAAAATAAATGTTCATTCTCTTAAGCCACTAAGTTCTGGGCATTCTGTTATGTAGCCTTAGTAATTAGAACATTTGTAGATCTAAAGTATGACTTATTAAATGAAAATATTTAATATTTGAATTAGATAATATCTGAAAAACGTAAAGTTTCATCATATTTTTAAATTATAAAGTAGTCACTGATTATTGCATGACCAGGGCTATCTATAAATATCTACATGTATCTCCCTTTCTCTTTTCCTCCTTCCCTCCCTTCCTCCCTCCTTTCCTTCCTTCCTGCTTCTATCTATCTATCCATCCATTCATCTATTGTTTCCAAATTTTCATCCTCATAATGGGCTTAATACCTGGGTGATGAAATAATACATACCACAAACCCCTGTGACATGTGTTTACATATGTAACACACCTTCACATGTACCCCCAAACCTAAAATAAAAGTTTTAAAAAAGGCAGGAGAAAATAATTATCTCACCGAGTTGTGAGAAATAAATGAGGTAATATGTTTGAAGGACAGAAATCAGTTTATTTTAAAACTGTCTAAGAGAGGCGAATGTTTACCTTTGTGTTCCAATAATAATGCAAATGAAAACATTATAGATATGAAAATGTATGCCCATTTCTCTTTGAAGTTTATCTCTCAGCCAGAAAGACTACAGATTGCAGGCTGGGCGCAGTGGCTCACGCCTGTAATGCTAGCATGCAGGGAGGCCAAGGCCAGTGGATCTCCTGAGCTCAGGATTTTAAGACCAGCCTGGGTAATAGGGTGAAACCCTGTCTCTACTAAAATACAAAAAAATCAGCCAGGCATGCTGGAGTGTGCCTGTATTCCAAGCTACTTGGGAGGCTGAGGCACAAGAATCGCTGGAACCCAGGAGGTGGAGGTTTCAGTGAGCCTAGATTGTGCGACTGCACTTCAGCCTGGGTGACAGAGCAAGACTCTTGTCTCCAAACATTCAAAAAATAAAAAATAAAAAAATAAATTACAAAGAAATGTGTGCTTGTACCTGAAAAGGCAGCAGAGAAAAAAAAAAACAAAAACAGAAGTTTCAAATAATATATAGGAAAATAGATTTTCAAGACCTCTCCCTTTTTTGTCAGATACTAGGACTAAAATAACAAACACCAAAAAAACTGAAATTCATGTATTAGGAAAAGATGGAATCAAGAGACTCAATATCCTATTTATTATTCTTCATCGAACTTATACTTTTCTTTGATCTTCATCTTAATTCAGCCACTCTATATTCTTGGTTTGTGCAAAGTCTACATTTTCCACTAGGGAGATGTTTATTTTTTCTTGCCAGATTGACAACTGTTGCAAAACACAAACTAATAGCAGTAGTAATACACTAACACGTTTAAAATGCCACAAGGATTATGAAAAGCAAATTTCCATTTTAGTTTCTTACTCAAACTTACATTCGTTGCCACCCCCTCATCAATTCCACTTAACAGTTAAATTAATGTTAAACATAACTGACTGACCAATGTATGAAAAACATAAATATTTTTGTTGATAAAATTTTACCAAAGTCTTCTGTGGCACCTACAAAATGAAAACAATTCCTTTAATAAGAAAATTATATATTTCCATTTTGTAGCATTCATCCCTTTAGAATTCTGTCAACTCCCTTTTTTTTTTTTTTTTTTTTTCTCCTGGTGAAATCTTAGAACCATGGCTTTACATTTCAGGAATGTTTTTCCTGGTTCATTTGATACTTTTTATGAGTTCATTTCTTATGTCTACCCATGGTTATGAAAAAAAGACAAATTTATGGAAATCACAAAGAGAAAGAAGGAAAAACTCACAAAATTCTCTGGGCCTTTAATTAATGATTTATCCAACTGTGTTTTGTTCTTCTTTAGTTAACGTTTGGGTTAAGTATGAATTGTGGAGTTCTCATGCTGTATCTCTCTCACGTAGTTCATTGAAAGAACATAATTGCACTGTTTTATGTGGCTGGAGACCTTAGAATTTGGTGTTATATGCATATTAAACATGCATGAATATGTTTCTAACACTGGTATGGTCTAAGAAACTCTGTGGTCGCAGCAGTACTTACCCACCAGGAGGTGGCGCACTTCACAAATATCAGTTGTCTTACTATGTTTCTTAGAAAGAAGAAAATAATGTCGAAGAAGATTTTAGCGTTTCTAAAAGCTACTTAAACTTTAAAGAAGAATTATCTTCTCTCTCTTAGTGGGAGGTTGAATTCAGTCTAAAATATATAAATTTCATCAATAATTCTAAATATTACATATTAAACCAGATATCTAGGTCTAAATTTGAGTTTAATATTTTTATTTGTTCCATATCTTTTTTTATTCTTACAGTTTTAGAAAAGTTTTCCTTATCTTACATACAGTTTTGTTTATGTGCATATTTCCTAGCTGAGTCTTATTGTCAGATTTGAAAACATTTTAAAAAGTAATTTGAAACACTCAAGGGCAAATATAGGCTATTAGTATAACACCCATGTCATTTGAAATTCTACATGACTATATGAATATTTTGAGAGGAAAAGGTTTATTTTTACATGGTGGAAAGCATTTGCTAGTTAATAACTATACTAATGACATTAAGAGTTCTATCTTTAATAGATACTAGTAACCTAGTTTTGATGATGCCAGTACTGCAACTTCTTTCTCTCTTTGTAGTTAAAAGGAATTAACACAAGGAAAAGTACAGCTTTCTCATGTTCATTAAATGACTTGTTGCTCTAAATACTCTTGGATTCCTGGGGGATTCAATTCTGATTGAATATGGTACCCATGAAAAAGTTGACATATATTAATTAATAAGTTCCATGATTTCCAAATTAGAGCAAAGTTTTGAAGTTACACTAATAAGGAATTAATTTAAAAACCTAGTCAGGTTACCAGGATAATGAAAGCCAAGACCATTAAAACAGATGACAATAAAATAAAAAGATGATAGCCCCAATCAAAAAGAACAAAAGCATAAGTCTATACTTCTTACCCATATTTTGACTATTATCCCCAGTCAATTCACTTTTAAAGTACAGGCTAGAAGGGTCAGAGAAGCATAACCTTCCTTTGACACCCCAAAAGCACAACCTGAAGCTTTCCACCTCCAGTGGCATTTATAACTTTGGCATATACATTTCTCCAAAAAGCGTATGTCTTCTTGACATCAGTCGGCTCTCTTGCCAGTACTTTTGCTTGGTGCCAGCTTCCCTCTTAGCTGGCACAGCTATAAATTTCCAAGTGATAGGCTGTAAAGGGAGATCCCTGCTTTGCAGCCTCGTTAATGAATTAGAAGTTACAAATATAAGACTTCTTACCTTGAACTGACAGACGCAAGTCACAGTGTCTCCAATTCTTAAACATTCCCCATCAAATTTACAGGTGTTGGTGTCACAGAGAAAGAGATCATTTTCTCTGTCATCATAAACTCAAATTCAAAGAGAATACTCCAGTCATTAAAAAATGTTACAGATTTTTAATAAAACAGCACTATGTTGAAGCATTGAAATACTTGTCCTAAATTTTAAATCCAGCAACTATAGCTGTACTGCAAGGTCACTGTCTACTGATAACCTAAAAATCTAGTTAAGTGATCAATACTCGTTTCCATTTCCCACAATTCTTTTCTAGTCAATTCTCCTTTAATATCCTTTTCTGATATCACTATTTTTTAAAGCTTGGGTTAATACTGAGAGTGGTGAATGAAAGCTTAACATTTGCTTCCTGTTTTTTTGTTTGTTTGTTTGTTTGTTTTTTGCTCATTAGGTGGACAATATTTATGACCACAACCCCACATTTTGGAAAAGAGCTAGTGATGATCTCTGAATGCCCGTTTACCATTGCCCCATCTTTAATTGTTCTTTTGCTTCAAGGACTGAAACAACCCCTTATTTGAAATTTATCCAGACAAAGAGGAAACAAAGCCTCAATAATAAAGATAAACAGGCACAGTGTTTTCTGTGATGGTCTGTTTGGCTCAAATGAAGATTGATCACCTCTAAGTTAACAGGGGTGGGAGAGGGGTGCCAAGTTCTTGACAACCTATCTGCAAAACCAGCTTATTCTTTTTAGTTTATGCAGTCCCCTTTAACATATCTGGCTAATATTGAATTTCTTGATTGCAAATCTCAACTTCACTTTTAAATTAGTTATTTCCTAAAACAATGCAAGAGGTAGGGATGAAGCAAACCAGTCTGTGTTGGACTACAAAGCCATCAACATTTCCAAACATTGATTTTGCAGGCTCATAATTGTTACTATAATAAAGCATCTAAAAAGTGATTATGCGCTAGCAAAGTGAAACTTATTCTTTCAAAAACAACACACATGTATGTATGAATCAAGAAGTTATAGAAATACCTTGAGTTTCATAAAAATGCCAAATTTAGAAACTGCCAAAAACGGAACAATCCATTGACCCAAATCTAACAGAGCTGCAAATCTCAACTTGTCTTTGTAAAGGATAAATTAGAAGAATGCATAATAACTTTCTTTTTGGCATTTACATCAGTAATAACAAGGAACTATGAGTTACAGTTGGTCATTCCCTCCTCTCAAAAGTTACATACACTTCAGCTCACATACATCCTTGAAAGCCACTTTATTCAGAACCAGATTTAACTACAGCAGAATTATATTTACAGAAGATGAAAAATTACATACACACTTGCTAAAACTAGAACAGACCACACCTAAGGGACAATACCCAGGCATGTTAACTGAGTTTAAAATGTCAAGGAAATCACACCACAATTCCGCCCGGTATACCACAGGCTGTCAAACCGAAATGCTATGCCAACTAGGAGTGTAGCAACTCCCATCCTCGGGCCCTATTTACTTAGGAAGCTTCAGCAGAGCGAAGCCTGCCAAGCTCTCACCATCAGAATCTGAAGGAACCCGAGCAAGCAAGAAAAGCTCCTGACCCACTCCACAGAAGCTTGTCCAGAAATGGAGGAGTCAGCGCCCGTTGAGATCAGAACTGCCCTCGGCTCACCTACAGGGAGCCTGACCAGTCTCGGTCATGCCCACTCCGGCCTGGGAGACCCGCAAAGTGTTCTTGTTCTCAACTCCCTTCTATTACCTTGAAGCTTAGGGAAGCAAGAGAGGGGCATATCTGGACTGCAAAACCAATGTCTTTTTCAGTCTAGGAGAGAAGAGGGATGGGGGGAGGGAGGGAGGGAGGGAGGGAGGGAGAGAGGGAGAGAGAGAGAGAGAGAGAGAGAGAGAGAAATAGATTCTCTTGAAACCCAACTTCTTTAGAATCTGTGTGACCTGGTCTTGCATGGGAGATCAGTGCGCCCTCATGGCACCTTTTCCAGGAATCAGCGATTCCCCCGCAGTCACCACTGATTTATTGCTTTCTTGCTCATTCTTTCTTATAAAGTTATTTCTTCCTCATCCTAGCCAGACTTTTTTTCTTTAATGATGATAAAGCTTCTGTTTTACTGTTTCCTGTTAGGATTGGTGCTCTTTTAAGTGAACCAAAAAAACCATCCAGTTAATATTTCTTAAAATTCTCGCAGTTCCAATGTAAGCGCAAGCCCGCAAATGTTTCCTGCTGCACCTGAACCTTCTACCCATCCCAGAACCACCCCCCACCCCTGGGCCTGAAACAGTTCCCCGTGTTTCTCTGGACAGAGGTGGGTGGTCTTAGGGGTCTAGGACGGTAGGAGGTGAGGGACTGAGGAGACGCGCTAAGGCAGGCTGGTCTGTGCTGGATAACGTGTTCTTCTGCGGCGTTAAGGGGTCGGGGACGGGGGCTCTGGACTTACCAGAGCAGTTCCAGCCAGTGGGCGTTTGGCAGTCACTTAAGGAGGCAGGGAAAGCAGCGAGCTTCACCGGGCGGACTACGATGAGTAGCATGACGGGCAGCAGCAGCAGCCAGCAAAAGCCCTCGCAGTGTCCAGCTGCTGCACTGCCGCGGGGACTCCCACAGCACCATGACTAGTTCGCGCAAGTCTGCAGCAGCAAACGGCTTCCGAGGAACACAGGATCGCGGGGGCCGGGCAGCGGGCTACTGAGCATCCCGCGGACGGCGGCAGCAGAGGAGGCGGCGGCGGCAGTGGCACCCGGTGGGGAAGCAGCAGCCAAACCCGCGCATGATCTCGAGAGTTTCAGCAACATCCAGGGACCCGGCTCAGCCCCGGGAGCGAGAGGGTCGTCCGCTGAGAAGCTGTGCCGGAGACGCGGGAGGCTGCTGCCATAAGGGGGGACTTCTGGAAAGCCTGGGGACAGGAGCAGACGGGAGTCCAGCGGCAGAGCAGCGGAGCCCGAGGAGGCAGGATGGAGGGAAAGTCAAGGCGCCCCGCAGCCCGGCAGCCGCCTCTCGCGCTCTGCCGCCCGCCTCCCTCTGGCGTTTGGGAAGCAGCAGGTCCTCAGCCCGCCCG
>PVKV010041790.1:0-11195 GCA_004027835.1 Alouatta palliata
AAAAAAAAAAAAAAAAAAAAAATCAGGAGACAATAAATGCTGGAGAGGATGTGGAGAAACAGGAATGATTTAACACTGTTGATGGGAGTGTAAATTAGTTCAACCATTGTGGAAGACAGTGTGGTGATTCCTCAAGGATCTAGAAATAGAAATACCATTTGACCCAGCAATCCCATTACTGGGTATGTACCCAAAGGATTATAAATCATTCTATTATGAAGACACATGTATACGTATGTTTGTTGTGACATTGTTTGCAATAGCAAAGACCTGGAATCAACCCAAATGTCCATCAATGATAGACTCAACAAAGAAAATGTGGCACATATACACCATGGAATACTATGCAGCCATAAAAAAAGGATGAGTTCATGTGCTTTGCAGAGACATGAATGTATCTGGAAACCATCATTCTCAGCAACCTGACACAAGAACACAAAACCAAACACCACATGTTCTCACTCATAGGCGGGTGTTGAACACTGAGAACACGTGGACACAGGGAGGGGAACATCACACACTGGGGCCTGGGGGTGGGGAGTAGGGGAGGAATAGCAGGGAGTGGGGGGATTAGGGAGGCATAGCATTAGGAGAAATACCTAATGTAGATGATGGGGCGATGGATGCAGCAAACCACTATCATGGCATGTGTATACCTGTGTAACAAATCTGCACAATCTGCAAATGTACCCCAGTAATTAAAGTATAATAAATACATTTTTTTAAAAAAGAAAGAAACTATCCAGGGCAAAGATGAAAACCCAGCCCAGTTCGTGGCCCATTTAGCTGCCACCCTTTGACGATTTACTGCCCTGGACCCGAAAGGGCCAGAAGGTTGTCTTATTCTTAGTATTCATTTTATTACCCAGTCTGCCCCTGACATTAGGAAAAAACCCCAAAACCTAGACTTTGGCCCTCAAACCCCACAACAGGACCTAATAAACCTTGCCTTTAAGGTGTTCAATAACATAGAAGAAGCTGCCAAGCAACAGCATATCTCAGAATAACAAATGCTTGCCTCTACTATAAGACAAACCCCAGCCACACCTCCAACTCAAAAAAACTTCAGAACGCCCAAACCACAGTGTCCAGGCTCTTCTGGACCTCCTCCCCCAGCACCTTGCTTCAAATGCTGGAAAACTGGCCACTGAGAGAAGGAATGCCCATAGCCCAGGTTTCCTCCTAAGCCGTGTCCTGTCTATGTGGGACCCCGCTAGAAGTTGGACTGCCTGATTCATGTTGCAGCCACTCCTAGAGCTCCTGGAGCTCAAACCCAAAAGTCTCTGACTAACTCCTTCTCAGATATCCTTGATTTAGCAGCAGAAGATTGACGCTGTTCGATGGCCTCAGAAGCCCCCCTGAACCATCATGGATGCCGAGCTTTGGGTAACTTACGGTGGAGGGTAAGTACGTCCCCTTCTTAATCAACAGAGGGGCTACCCACTCCACATTGCCTTCTTTTCAAAGACCCATTTCCGTTGCCTCCATAACTGTTGTGGGTATTGACGGCCAAACTTCTAGACCCCTTAAAACCCTCCAACTCTGGTACCAAATCAGGCAGCACTCCTTTACACACTTCTTCCTAATTATCACCACCTGTCCTGTCCCCTTACTAGGCCAAGACATCTTAACAAAATTATCTGCCTCCTTAACTATTCCTGGACTACAGCCACATCTCATTGCTACCCTTCTACCCAATCCAAAATCTCCTTCACAACCCCCATTCACATCTCCCTACCTCAACCCAAAGGTATGGCACACATCTGCCCCATCCCTGGTAACCGACCACACACCTCTTATCATCCCATTAAAATCGAACCACCCTTACCCCACCCGGCACCAGTATTCCATCCCACAGTAGGCTTTAAAAGGCCTAAAGCCTGTTATCACCCATCTGTTACATCATGACCTTTTAAAGCCTACAAACTCTCCTTACAATTCCCCATCCTACCTGTCCAAAAACCACACAAATCCTACAGGCTAGTCCAAGACCTTCGCCTCATCAATCAGATTGTACTTCCCATTCATCCTGTTGTACTAAACCCTTATACCCTCCTATCCTCCATAACCCCTTTCACAACTCACTATTCTGTGTCTTGACCTTAAAGACGCCTTTTCACCATCCCCTTACACCCCTCCTCTCAGCCTCTTTTCGTCTTCACTTGGACTGACACCGACACCCACCAGTCTTAACAACTCACCTGGACCATTCTGCCACAAGGTTTCAGAGATAGCTCACACTACTTTAGTCAAGCCTTTTCCTATGACCTACTCTCCTGTCCATCTGCTTCCCACCTCATTCAATACGTGGACCACCTTCTTCTTTGCAGTCCTTCTTATGAATCTTCCCGGCAAGACACTCTCCTGCTTCTTTAACTTCTATACTCCAAGAGTTGCCATGTATCCCCTTCTAAAGCCCAAACTTCTTCCCCATCCATTACTTATCTCAGTATAATCCTTCATCAGCATGCACGCACTCTCCCTGCCAACTGTATCCAGTTAATTTCCTGAACCCCAACCCCACCCACTAAACAACAGCTTCTCTCCATCCTAGGCGTTGCAGGATACTTTTGCCTCTGGATACCAGGTTTTGCCCTCCTAATCAAAGCACTTTATAAACTTACAAAAGGAAACCTAGCTGACCCCCATAGACCCCAAATCCTCCCCCTATTCTTCCTTTCATTTGCTAAAAAAGGCCTTAGAAACAGCCCCTACACTAGCACTTTCCAACTCCTCCCAACCCTTCTCCCTTCACACGGCAGAAGTAAAAGGCTGTGCAGTCCCGGTTTTTACACAAGAGCTAGGCCCATGACCAATTGCCTTCTTGTCTAAACAACTTGATCTCACAGTCCTACACTGGCTGTCATGTTTATGCACCATGGCTGCTTCAGCTGTAACACTCCTAGAATCCCTTAACATTACAGGCTATGCCCCACTTACCCTCTATAGTTCACACAACCCCCAAAGTTTAGTTTCTTCTGCACACCTTACACACTTACTTTCAGCCCCTCACCTCCTCCAGCTTTATGCACTCTATTGAAACTCCCACAGTAACCATTGCTCTTGGACCTGACTTCAACCCAGCCTCTCACTTAACATCCAACACAAGTCCTGATCCACACGATTGCATCTTATTAATCCACATAGCATCCTGCCCCTTTCCCTATATTTTCCTCTTCTCAATCCCAGACTCAGACCACACATGGTTTATTGATGGCAGTTCTTCAAAGCCCAGTCGGTTGGCACCGGCCAAATCTGGTTATGTTGTTGTATCCCACTCATCTATTATTGAGGCTGCCACACTGCTCCCCTCTACCACTTCCCAAGAAGCTGAACTTATCGCCTTAACCTGGGCTCTCACACTTGCAAAGGATTACGTGTCAATATTTACACTGATTCTAAATATGCCTTCCACATCATTCGCCACCATGCTGCTATATGGGCAGAAAGAGGTTTTCTCACTACAAAAGGGTCCTCTATTATCAATGCCTCCTTAATAAAAACTCTTCGTAAAGCCGCTCTCCTTCCAGCCAAAGCCAGAGTCATTCACTACAAAGGGCACCAAAAACCGTTAGACCCCATTACTCAAGTAAATGCCTAGGCCAATAAAACAGCTAAAGAAGCAGGTAACACTCCAGTACCAGCCCCTCATGGCCAGTATTTCTCTTTCTCATCTGTTACTTCTATCTAGTCTGCCTCCAAAACCTTAACCTAACCAATCATTTCCTACTCAAGGCAAATGGTTCTTAGACCATGGAAAATTCCTTCTCCCTGCTTCACAAGCCCACTCTATCTTTGCATCCTTTCATAATCATTTTCACATAGGATACAAGCCTCTAGCCCATCTTTTAGAACCCCTCATTTCTTTTCCATCATGGAAATCTATCCAGAAAACAATCACATCTCAATGTTCTATCTGCCACTATACTACTCCCCAAGGATTCCTTAAACCTCCTCTTCTTACACATTAAGCCAGGGGATTTACCCCTACACAAGACTGGCAAATAGATTTTACTGATATGCCCTGTGTCTGCAAATTTAAATACCTTCTAGTCTGGATTGACATCTTTACCAGGTGGGTTAAAACCTTTCCTACCAGGTCTGAAAAAGCTACCGCAGTTATCTCTCCTCTCCTAACTGACATAATCCCCTGATTTGGTCTTCCTACTTCTATACAATCTGACAATGGATCAGCCTTCATTAGCTAAATTACCCAATCAGTCTTCCAGGCCCTCGGCATCCAGTGGAATCTCTATGCCCCATACCACCCTCGGTCCTCAGGAAAAGTAGAAAGAGCCAACGGCCTTTTAAAAACACATCTCACCAAACTCAGCCTCCAACTAAAAAAAAGACTGGACAGTTCTCCTACCCCTTGCTCTTCTCAGGATTCAAGCCACTCCTAAAGAACCCACATGGTATAGCCCCTTTGAACGCCTATGTGGCTGCACCTTTCTGCTTGGGTCTAACCTTATTCCAAACACTAGTCCTCTTGGTGACTATCTTCCAGTCCTCCAACAGGCCAGACATGAAATCCGCCAGGCTGCTAATTTCCTCTTACCCACTCCAGATACCTGGCCATATGAAGACACCCAAGCCGGAAGGTAGTCCTAGTTAAAAGTCTAACCCCTCGGTCTCTGCAACTCCAGTGGACAGGACCCTTAATCGTCATCTATAGCACCCCAACTGCTGCCCATCTACAGGACCTTCCCCAGTGGGTTTATCATTCCAGGATAAAGCTGTGTCCATCAGACAATCAACCTGACTCCTCTGCCTCCCCCTGGAAGTCGCAAGCACTCTCCCCAACGTCTCTTAAACTCATCCGTATGCCCGAAGTGGAAGAGTAAGGCTATATAAATCTAACATATCTTTTACTTTCACTAGGCATTTTTTTGCTAACACCACTTTGTAACACAGTTGCCCCTACTACTTAAACCACACCTCAGAAAGTCTCTGTTTCTATTACTTTACATACCCTGCTCTTATTTACATTGAGGTATACACTTTTCCTCCAAACAATTACAGCTCATATTTCACGGTTTTACCCTGAAGCTGCCACCCTTAACTCTCTCTTAGAGTCGATAGATGACCTTCTGTGACAGAGAACTCTCCAATTCTTCCACCTCGATTAAGTCCTCTTCTTTTCTTTTATACTCTTAACCTTGATCCCGTTCTTCTGCTACCCTCTACCCCTACCTAATTAACTCCAACATATCATCAACCTAACCCATTCTCTCCTATTTCAAACCCTTCCTCAGCCATCGATTTTTGGCTATGCATATCACTCTCCTCTTCCTCCTACACAGCTGTCCCCACCCTTACCAGTGAACTGGGCAAACTCTCCCATCTCTTTACACCTCTGGACTTCCTGTAACAACCCCCACCTGTACCTCCCGGAAGAACTCCTCTACTTCCTAGAAAGAGTCAACAAAAACACCCCAGATATCTCATACCAACAGGCTGCTGCTCTTCTTTGCACCTACCTATGTAATCTTTCCCCCATGTCAACTCCACACTCCCCGGTTTTGGACCACTAACCACATAAACAACTATCCCTATCACCGCTCCCTTATGCATTTCCCAACAATCACCTACTGGAATTCCCCTAGGAGACCTCCCACCCTCTTTATGTTCCTTTACACTTCACCTCTAAAGCCCTGTCACCAATGTTAACCAAGAAATAGGAACATACCAGCTTCACATTACAGAAAGGCCCTCCCTCATTGCTAGCACTCTTAAAAAGGTCAATAGCAAGTTTTGCCTGGGTAGGCATTTACCCTGTCTCTCAATCCATCCTTGGCTGCCCTCCCCTTGTTCATCAGATTCTCCTCCAGACTCGTCTTCCTGACTGCTCATACCCAGCCTTGTTACCCAGCCTTGTTAATAAAAGTGAATGGTTACTTATAGATATCAAATGCTTTCTCACGCACCATGAAAACAAAATCTCTCCTTCCACACAGTTACCCTACCAAACCCCATTACAAGGGAAATGAACACCTCCCTGTCTCCCTTGTAACTCCTATATGACAAAAAAAAAAAAAAAAAAAAAAAAAAAGAGTCATTCCATTAATCCCCTTGCTTATAGGATTAGGAGTCTCTACTGCTGCAATCAGGACAGGTATAGCAGGCCTTACTACTTACATCACCACATTCCGCCATCTCTTTAATGATTTCTGCGACAGCATTACAAACATAACTCAAATACCATCTGTCCTCCAAGCCCAAGTTAATTCCCTGGCTGCAGTTGTCCTCCAAAATCGCCGAAGCCTTGGTCTACTAACTGCTGAGAAAGGAGAACTCTGCCTATTCCTAAACGAATAATGCTGCTTTTATTTAAACCAATCCTGCCTCATATATGATGCCATCAAAAGACTTAAAGTCAGGGCCCAAAAACTCACTAATCAGGCAATTATTCTGGATCTAGTTGGCTACTCTCTAACTGGGTATCATGGCTCCCTCCATTAGCAGGCCCCCTTATACCTATCCTTCTCCTTCTCTTATTTGGACCTGGCTTTTTCTGACTAATCTCTCAATTCCTACAAAATCGTATCTAAGCTATAGCCAATCAATCAATAAGACAAATAGTCCTTCTAACAACTGCACAATATCACCCCTCACCCCAAAATCTCTTGGCAGTCTAAAATCTCTCCCATTTTTAGGTTTCCATGCCACCTCCAATCCCACTCGAAGAAGCCCTGAGAAACTTCACCCATCACCCCTCCATACCACCCCAAAATGTCACTGCTGCCCCACCTTTTTTTATGTTTTTATCTTTATATTATTAATATAAAAAGACAGGAATGCAAAGTCCTTTGAACTGACCGTAACATGGACTACACCAGAGTCAAGCCATAGTGACCCCTGTGACCCGCACGTATACCTCCAGATGGCCTCCTGGAGCCAGAAAGTCTGAAGTAAGAGAAAAACTGCAAAAGAAGAATAGCTAGCTTCTGCAGTGTCTGATTAACCAATCTTGTGACATTCTGCAATGGCAATGTTGCCAATCTTGTGGCACTGAACCCTGTGACACCTCCCCAACCTGCTTATAAAAACCATCCTGAACTGTAACTTTCCATTGCCTACCCCAAACCTATAAAACCAGCTCCTATCCCACCAGCCTCTGATGCCTCTCTTTTCAGACTCAGTCTGCTCCCACCCAAGTGAATAAACAGCCTTGTTGCTTACACAAAGCCTGTTGAGGTAATCTCTCCATTCAGAGCGCACTTAACAGGCCAGGCTTGGTGGCTCACTCCTGTAATCCCAGGAGGCAGAGGTTGCAGTTAGCCAACATTGTGCCACTGCACTCCGGCCTTTATCAGCCAGGTATAGTGGCTCACACCTGTAATTCCAGCATTTTGGGAGGCCAAGGCAGGTGAATCACAAGGTCAGGAGTTTGAGACCAGCCTGGTCAACATGGTTGAAACACCCGTCTCTACTAAAAATACAAAAATTAGCTGGGCGTGTTGGCGAGTGCCTGTAATCCCAGCTACTTGGGAGGCTGAGGCAGGAGAATCACTGGAACCCAGGAGGCAGAGGTTGCAGTGAGCTGAGATCACCCCATTGCACTCCAGCCCAGACCGTGGTGTGAGACTCTGTCTCAAAAACAAACAAACAAAAAACAAGCCTTTACCTATGCCGGGCACGCTGGCTTAGGCCTGTAATCCCAGCACTTTGGGAGGCCAAGGCAGGCGAATCACCTGAGGTCGGGAGTTCAAGACCAGCCTGAGCAACATGGAGAAATCCTGTCTCTACAAAAAAATAAAAAAATAAATTAGCTAGGCATGGTGGCTCACGCCTGTAGTTCCAGCTACTAGGGAAGCTGAGGCAGGAGAATTGCTTGAACCCTGGAGGTGGAGGTTGTGGTGAGCGGAAATCACTGCGCTCCAGCCTGGGCAACAGAGTGAAACTCTGTCTCCAAAAAAAATTAAATAAATAAAATAATATTCCATTGTGTTGGCCAGGCTGGTCTTGAACTCCTGACCTGCTAGCTATTCTTTTGCAGTTTTCCTGTAACCTCAGACTTCCTGGCTCTGGGAGGCCATCTGGAAGTGTACATGTGTGTCACAGGGGTCACCATAGTTTGACTATGGTGTAGTCCATGGTGCAGTCAGTTCAAAGGACTTTGCATGGCCCACAGTCACTATTTTTGGAAGGTATATTACTGTTTAGAAATTTCCATCAAAACTATCATTAAGTATCTCTGTCAGAAGATGACTATGACAATTTTTTTTTCTTTTTTTTGTGATGGAGTCTCACTCTGTTGCCCAGGCTGGAGTGCAGTGGTGCTATCTTGGCTCACTGCAACCTCCGCCTGTGGTCAACGTGGTGAAACCCCGTCTCTACTAAAAATACAAAAATTAGCTGGGTGTGGTGGCATGTGCCTATAATCCCAGCTACTCAAGAGGCTGAGGCAGGAGAATTGCTTGAACCTAGGAGGCAGAGGTTGCAGTGAGCCGGGATCACGACACTGCACTCTAGCCTGGTCAACACAGGTCGTTTCTAGTTTATCTCGCCTGACAGACCGTGAACTCATTAGAACCAGGAAACATACCTGTCCTTTTCAGTTTAGTTTAGTTTAGTTTAGTTTAGTTTAGTTTAGTTTAGTTTAGTTTGAGATGGAGTCTTTTTTTCTTTTTTTTTCTGAGATGGAGTCTTGCTCTGTCGCCCAGGCTGGAGTTCAGTGGCGCGATCTCAGCTCACCACAACCTCCGCCTCCCAGGTTCAAGTGATTCTCTGGTCTCAGCCTACTGAGTAGCTGGGATTACAGGTGCCTGCCACCAGGCCTGGCTAATTTTTATATTTTTAGTAGAGACGGAGTTTCACCATGTTGGCCAGGCTGATCTCGAACTCCTGATTCCCCTGGCTTTGACCTCCCAAAGTGCTGGGATTACAGGTGTGAGTCATCACGCTCGGCCCAAAATAGTTTTAAATAATAGCAAAATCAGTAATTTGTAATATAAAATCAGCATTGAGTTTGAGTATTCTAAAGCTGGCTCATTAATGTTGCTTAGCGTAATCTTACTCAAATTTGGAAGTAACCTTGATATATTTTTATTATTTATTTATTTTATTTTATTTTACTATTTTATTTTTTTGAAATGGAGTTTCACTCTTGTTTCCCAAGCTGGAGTGCAATGGCGTGATGTCGGCTCACCACAACCTTTGCCTCCCAGGTTCAAGTGATTCTCCTGCCTCAGCCTCTCAAATAGTTGGGATTACAAGCATACGCCACCATGCCTGGCTAATTTTTTATTTTTAGTAGAGATGGGGTTTCTCCATGCTGGTCAGGCTAGTCCCGAACTCCTGACCTCAAGCGATCCGCCCGCCTCAGCCTCCTAAAATGCTGGGATTACAGGCATGAGCTACTGCGCCCAGCGCCTTGATATATTTTTAAAAGAATATCCTGTGAAAGCAGTTTCCATACACTAAAATTAATTAAAGATTAATTTCAGATTGTTCAGTTGGTCAAGAGAAATTGCCAAACATGGATTTCTCTCACTTGAAAACAAGATAAGGAAAAAAGTAACTTTTGAAATTATTATTGATGAATTTGCTTCCATTAAAAATCAGGAAAGCAGCAAGAGGGAGGTTATTTATATATAAGGTATCTTCTATAAGACCAAACTGATTTCTCATTATGAAGGCCACAAGGAGGTCATGGAGGCTAGAAAAGTGGAGGATGACATCATTCATAGTGCTCAAAGAAAAAAGCTGAAAGAAGAATTCTATAACCAGCCAAACTGACCTTCAAAAATGAAAGAAGCCGGGTGTGGTGGCTCACGCCTGTAATCCCAGCACTTGGGAGGCCAAGGCAGGCGGATCATGAGGTCAGGAGTTCAAGACCAGCCTGGCTAACATAGTGAAACCCCCTCCCTACTAAAAATACAAAAATTAGCCGGACATGGTGGCGCACGCCTGTAGTCCCAGCTACTTGGGAGGCTGAGGCAGGAGAATCAGTTGAATCTGGGAGGTGGAGGTTTGTGGTGTGCCAAAATCATGCCACTGCACTTCAGCCTGGGCAACAGAGTAAGATTCTGTCTCAAAAAAAAAAAGGAAAAAAATGAAGGAAAACTTATGACATTCCTAAATTAACAAAAAGTCAGAGATGAATCATTAGTATACCAGCCCTACAAAAAGTACTAAAGGGAGTCCTTCAGGGTCAAATGAAAAAACACTATACAGTAATTCAAATCCACATGAAGAAATAAGATCACCGATAAAGGTAACTACATAGATAAATATAAAATGTTACATATATGTGTTTTGTTGTTTGTAACTCTTCTTCATTCTTATCTAATTTAGAAGACAATGGCATAAAGAATAATTATAAAATGAAGTTGATGGGCCTACAATATGTTAATTTGAATAACAATAATAGCAAAAGGAGACAGTAGATAATGAAGCTATACCGGAGCAAGATTGTTGTGTATTATTGACATTAAGTTCCTATTAATCCAAACTAGATTGTTATGTTTGAAGTTACTTGTCATCTCTACAGCAGCCACTATGAAAATAACAAAAAATATTGTAAAGCCAGTGACAAGGGAATTGAAGTGGTACACTAGAAAATAGTTATGTGACACAAAAGAAAGCAGTAGTGGAAGAATAGGAGAACAAAAGAAACACAGAGCTACAGAAAACAAATAGCAATTTATTTCAAGCCACTAACTTTGCAGTAATTTGTTATACTGGAAATAGGATGCTAATACAGCATGTATGAAAACCCTTTCCATGGGGCTCGGTGGCTCACACCTGTAATCCCAGCATTTTGGGAGGCACAGGTGGATGGATCACCTGAGGTCAGGAGTTCGAGACCAACCTGGGCAACATCGTGAAATCTACTAAAAAATACAAAAATTAGCTGGGCATGGTGGCCCGTGCCTGTAATCCAGCTACTCCAGAGGTGGAGACAAGAAAATTTCTTGAATCACGAGGTGAGGCGGAGGTTGCAGTGAGCCGAGATCATACCACTGCACTCAGCCAGGGCGACAGAACAAGACTCTGTCAAAAAAAAAAAAAAAATCTTTCTACCTAAGATTAGGAACAGGTCAAGAATGTACTAACCCAGTGCGGTGGCTCATGCCTGGAATCCCAGCACTTTGGGAGGCTGAGGTGGGTGGATCATCTGAGGTCAGGAGTTCGAGACCAGCCTGGTCAACATGGTGAAAACCTGTCTCTACTAAAAATACAAAAAATTA
>PVKV010041792.1:0-11192 GCA_004027835.1 Alouatta palliata
TTTTTCATAGGGATGGGGTTTTACCATGTTAGCCAGGCTGGTTTCACACTCCTGACCTCCCAAAGTGGTGGGATTACAAGCATGAGCCACCATACTCAACCCAGTCTACACTTTTTAAAGTGACATTTTACACTTTAAAAATTTGTTTGGTGCTCAGCGGCTCATGCTTGTAATCCTAACACTTTGGGAAGCCAAGGCAGGAGGACTGCTTGAGGCCAGGCGTTCCAGACCCCAACTCTACAAAACTTTTTAAAAAATTACCTGGGTGTGGTAGTGCTAGCCTATAGTCCTAGTTACTAGGGAGACTGAGGCTAGAGGATCACTTGAGCCCAGGAGTTCAAGGGTACCATGGGCTATGCCACTGCACTCCAGCCTGGGTGACAGAGTGAGACCCAGTCTAAGGCAAAAAAAAAGTCTGTCTGCTTTGTTTTTAGGAAGTAGATCTAAATAAAAGGAAACACAAAGCCTGATTCCTTCAATACCTTCAAGAACACATCACGAATACTAAGAACAAAGCATCTTATAAATTCAACATGAACTCCTGGTATTAAACAATTACAGAAACTGTGAAGAGTACTTCAAAGCAACAGAATTATAGACACAGTGGACGGATATATTTACCATCCATGTTATAAGTCAAAGGTCTGTTCCTTTAAAATTACCAACAGAGGGGAGATTCAAGATGTGTTCCTCCCTCTGTGTCATCCCGTTGTCCCAACACAGCAGATGCCATTTAATTCCGACCCTCGCCCACAAAGTCTGTCTGTCAGCTAATCCTCTGCTTTGGGACCTGTCTATCCCCTACTCAGCACTCCCTTCGCTGCGGGCTATGTTCAGTGAAAGACGATGTGTACAACATCCAGTAAAATAAACTAAAAGAAATGTCTGAGTTCTCACACTTCAAAGATCTGATGAGACAAAATCCTGGAAGTCTGATTAAGTATGAGGCAGTTCAGAATTACCTTTGAACATAATATATGAGAAGAAACTTCACTCAATGGGAATTCATCTGTAGATCATAAGCCAAAGACAAACTAGACACATTCATAGAGAAATCTAGGAAGCACACCAGCACAAGGAGAAATCCACTGCCTCCCTGTTTGAAATACAGATTACATGCTGAGCTTACAGGACTAAAAAGTTCCCTCGTAACAAATTACTATTTTTAAATGTAAACTAAAGAGTTGTAACAGAGTATAAACAATTAAAAACAGAAAAACATTAAAAAGAAACAGGAGACAATGAAAGAAATAAATATTGTATTTTTAAACCTACCGAACATCAATATCCAATAAAAGGCTTTTAATGTTAGAGTTCTTGTCGGCTGACGCTGTCAACCTGATCAGCTCATGCAACCTAAAGCAATTAGTGAAAGCAAATGTAATAAGAAATCACAAATGTCATAGACAATAAACAAACAAACAGCAAAACCATAATGTGCTTCTTGTATTTGTGATATTTCAACGAGACACCGAAGAGAATGTGGCAGGTATAATCAAGGTTTCAATTTTGCAAACATTTTTTAAGAGCAGAACTTATCTGAAACAGAGAGGTCTAAAATTATAAACAATTTAGGAGTTAAATCAGAGAAAGTCTTCTCTCATGTATCAGAGAGAAATCTATGAAGATTTTTCTCAAATGGTATACAGGTTGCAAACTCCTTCAGAGAGGGACCCTGCTTCACATTTTTAATACTCAAAGCTTCATGCTATCCCTTGCACAGGGTAAATAACTACTTAATGAAATCTTCGTACAGTTTGAATAGTGGTGAGAAGATAATTCTTTAAAAAATCATATGACATACCTTGGTGTTCCAACACAGAGTACTCTTCTGAATCCGAGGGTAGAAAGTAAGTCTACCAAGAACTGACAGCTCCTATCAGCAAACAGATACTGGGCATTTGTCTTCTTGTTTTCCAGTGGATAAAGGAGTTGACTGGGCCTTCTTAACTGGGTGACAGAGACATCGCCCAGAACCTGATGCTCACTATGTTGTCCCCAGTCATCTGGTAACAGCAACTGCTGGCATCTTTGACAAAACTTTCTCTGAGTCAAGGGCAACTCAATAAACTTCAAGTACCTTCAAGACAAAATAAAACACAAAGAAATATATTTGAAGTTTATTATTGTAAACACAATGTATTTTGCTATTTTTAGCATTCAAAAAGTATTCTTACTTCCTAAAGAGTATTGCCTAAAGCAGAAAGGTAGGAAGAAATCTGTGTAATGTTGGCTAGGATTTATGTCTGACTGCATACCTACAAAGAGGAAAAGGATCAGCAATTTCATAAGAATTGAGATGCTCCAATTTAGTCACTGAATGAAGATCAATATCCATTTAAAATGTGAATATAATATATTACTCAAAAAACTTAGTAGTAATGACAACTACTATCAAGTGTAAATTTATTGACAAATCCACATGTTCTAACTTTGATCTGTTAAACAGTCTGGCTCACTTGACAGTCGTTTTAAAATGAGAAATTAAGATCATTCTTCAAATTCTTATGACATACTTAGCAAGAAAAATTACCTCCTAAAAGAAAATATGTTTCTCAAAGCCCCTCTGTTGTTAGCAGTACTGATGGAGTTATAAGCTCACCTCCAAAACAGCAAGACAATATTCAAAGTCTTAAAAAAAGACTACACTGAACAGCCCATTTGATTTCTTTCAACTCACCCTTATATCCGATTTCAAAGTCACCATTTCTTTTTTTTCTTTTTTAATTTTATTAGAGATTATTGAAGAGAGAAAATAATCATGGTCAGTATGTTTTAAAAACTGCTGGTTTTGTACATGTGAAGCCAGTTATGAAATCAGAGTAAGAAAACAAAAGAAAATCACATGGTGAAACCCGTCTCAACCAAAAATACGAAAAGTAGCCAGGCATGGTAGCGCATGCCTGTAATGCCAGCCAGTAGGGAGGCTGAGGCAGGAGACTCACTGGAGCCCAGGAGGCAGAGGTTGCAGTGAGCCGAGATCGCAGCACTGCACTCCAGCCTGGGCGACAGAGCAAGACTCCATCTCAAAAAAACAACACAAAACAAAAAAAGAAAAAGAAATAGTATTATTGAGGACCATGAGAGTCAAAAATGTCTAAAACTAAGCAGGTTAAACAGTGCACTAAATGATCCTTACACTTTGGGAAGAGTCATATTATTATTATTATTTTTTTTTTGAGGAGTCTTGTTCTGTCATCCAGGCTAGAGTACAATGGCGTGATCTCATCTTACTGCGACCTCCACTTTCCAAGTTCAACCAATTTTCCTGCCTGGGCCTCCCGAGTAGCTGGGATTACAGGTATGTGCCACCACATCCAGCAAATTTTTGTATTTTTAGTAGAAATGGGTTTTCACCATGTTGAACAGGCTGGTCTCGAACTCTTGACCTCAGGTGATCCACTCACTGGCCTCCCAAAGTGCTGGGATTACAGGCATGAGCCACTACACCTGGCCTAGTCATAACAGTTTTGATGGAACTAAATTCAGGAACTGCAGTGTAAAAACTGTGAACCTAACATGTAATCAAAGTGAGTTTTAAACTTTTGTGTATCTACGCACAGTTTCACTTCAAAGCACCCAAGGCAGTGACAAATAGATATTTTGAATGGCTGCAGCAAGAAATAAGCTATCGTGCCAGTAATTTAAATGTTTCTATTCCTATGATAACTGATCTTTTGACAGCTTTATCTATAACTAGAAAGAAAAAGGAGATAGAGGGATATTAGAAGAAACTTAGTAATTCAAAGTGAGAATGTCAGTAGAATAAAGGGCCCTATGACATGAAATGCAAGTGAAAGAACCAGTAAACACTCTTCGGCAACAGAAACATTTAATTTACTACTATTACTTTTCATCTGTAAGTGCTAACAATGTTGAACAGGCCAGGAACAGTGGCTCACACCTGAAACCCCAGTGCTTTGGGAGCCCAAAGCAGGAGGATCAACTCAAGACCAGTCTGGGCAACATAGTGAGACGCCATCTCTACCAACAATTGTAAAAATTAGCCAAGAATGGTGGTACATGCCTGTAGTCCCAGCTACTTATGAGGCAGAGGCAGGAGGATCACTTGAGGCCAGGAGTTCAAGGCTACAATGAGCTATGATTATGCCACCACACTCCAGCCAAGGCAACAGAGTGAGGCTCTGTCTCTAAAAGAAAAACATGTTGATAGCTTCCACAGCCAGCTATGATGGAGCAGCAGAGACCAGATTTACCATTCTGGCCTTCAAAAAGAAATTTTAGAAAGACAAACTATATGAAACAGCAGTTTTAAGGTATTAGACAACTAGCATCCTAAAACAGTGAATGCCAAGGGAAGGGAACAGAGAGGTGAGTGGTACAGCTGCCCTGTTTCCTGCCTATGGAGAGCTGGCGGCACAGGGATGGGAAACCGAAACTCCCAAGGAACTGATGAGACAGACCCGAGAACTCCAGGAGGCAAGGTGGCTAGAAGTCACAGGAAGAGTACTGGGGAATAAACCGAGAGGACAGGAGAGCAAAAAGCTGTACACTGAGAGAGAGAGAGAGAAAGTGTTCCAAGACCAGCTGACGATTCCACCGAGTCTTCGGCTGAGTTCTGAGCAGCACGAGCATGTGCAGAAACTTCCCAAGGTAAGGCAAAGGACCACTGGCCAGGAGCAGGTGAAATTGCCAATACACACAGGCCCAGAATGGTTCGTCTCCCAACAAGCCAGAGTGGAAATGCCTCACAATACACAGTACTCAAGTACTCAGAAGAGCACTGCCTCAGTAGGGAGGAAGAATTAGCCCTAGAATGAAGAAAGGTTGCTCCATCCTGCCTAAAAAGCTTAAAGACACGCCTTCAAAAGTAGGGTCAGCAAACTTTTTCTGTAAAGGGTCAGATAATAAATATTTTAAGCTTGAGCGGGCCATAAAGTCTCTCAGTCACAACTATTCTGTAGTGATACCAGAAAAGCAAACACAGCCAAGTGAATAGGCATGGCCAGAGCTGGCCACAGGTAGTAGTTTGCTAAACCCTGCTCAAGAACATCAAACTACAAGTAACCGTCCTAGAACAAGATAAAAAATATATAAAGGAATTAAAAATATCCAGTATATAACAAGGTAAATTCTACACTGCTAGTATCCAATAAAATATTACCAGGTATGCAAAGAAACAGAAAAACATGACCCACGATTAGAAAAAAAAAAAAAAAACCATCCAGGCGCAGTGGCTCACATCCGTAATCCCAGCACTGAGGCTGGGGTGGGTGGATCACCTGAGGTCGGGTTTGAGACAAGCCTGATGTCAAGAGTTTGAGACCAGCCTGGCCCACATGGTGAAACCTTGTCTCTACCAAAAATACAAAAATTAGCCAGGTGTGGTGGATCACACCTGTAATCCCAGCTACTTAGGAGGCTGAGGCAGGAGAATCGCTTGAACACAGGAGGCGGAGGTTGCGGTGAGCTGAGATCACGCCACTGCACTGCAGCCTCAGTCACAGAGTGAGACTTTGTCTCAAAAAAGTAAAAAATTTTTAAAAAATCAAAAAGTCTAAACCAACGCAGAAATGACACATGATGAAATCGGTAGAGACATTAAAGCCACTCATTATAACTATATTCCACGTGTTCAAGAAGGTGCAGGGAAGCATGAGCCTGTTAAGCAAAGACATAGAAAATATAAAAAGATTCAAAGCAAACCTACAAAGATTTGTTAAAATTATTTATTATTAAAACACCCTATATGGGAATAACAGTTCAGGGACTAAAGAGAAAAGCTTTGTGAACTTGAAGGCACGGTCTCAGATATGACCCAAAATGAAAAACTGAGGGGCCTAAATATGTGGAAATGAAGACCTCAAAATAAAGGAGAGGGTTTTGAAAATATAATAAATGATAATTTTCAAAATTACATCAAAATATCAAGAAGCTCAGAGAATCATAGTACAAGAAACACGAAGGAAAACTATAAGACACAACATAATAAAATTATTTATTTACTTTCTTTTTTTTGAGGGGGGGAAAGAGTTTCGTTCTGTCACCCAGGCTGGAGTACAGTGACATTTTAACCAGGTTTTTTCTTGAGTGCTGGTGAGGCACAGCTCCCCCGAGAGAATGCTGTGGGTTCTTGGTCTCCAGTCTCTCAAGGAGTAAGTGATGGGACCACTGCAGGTGTGCCGTATGCTTGTAAAAGTAAATACTGGACCCAAGAAGTGTTGCACAAAGGTGATTTTATTTAGGCAGAGAAAAGAGAAGAAGAGAAAGACTTCCATGAAGAGTGTGGAAGGGGATTCCAGAGGGGAAATCCCAGAGGAGAAAGGGAGCTCCCACCACGTGGGAGGGGGATTCCAGAGGGGAAATCTCAGAGGAGAAAGGGAGTTCCCACCACGTGGGAGGGGATTCCAGAGAGCTGGAAATCTGGTGTGGGTGAAGGAGCAGGAAAATTTATCCTGGGAGAAATTCCCACCTTCCCAACCCTGGCCAATTAAAGGAGTTCCTTTAAACTTCTGCTGGGGTGACTGACTTTTAGTTTCTTCCCAAGCCCGCGAAATTCAAACATAAACCATTAAATCTCCCGGATGGAGAGAGATGGGAGGGGGGCATGGTGCTGGGAAATTCTTGACCTTAAAACTACGCCCCTTCGTGGACCTGGAAAGAGAACACATTCTCTCAACATGATCACAGCTCACTGCAGCCTTGACCTCCCCAGGCTCAAGTGGTCCTCCCACCTCAGCCTCCTGAGCAGTTGCAACTACAGGTACCTGCCACCACACCTAGCTAATTTTTGTATTTTCCTGTAGAGACAGGGTTTTGCCATGTTGTCCAGGCTGGTCTCAAACTCCTAGGCTCAACTGACTCACCTACTTTGGCCTCTGAAAGTGCCGGGATCATAGGTATGGGCCATAGCACCTGGCCAAAATTATTTAAAATCAATGATAAGCCAGACGCAGTGGCTCACACCTGTAATCCTAACACTTTGGGAGGTCAAGGTGGGAGGATCACTTGAGTCCAGGAGTTTGAGACCAGCATGGGCAACATGGCAAAACCCTGTCTCTACAAAAAAAAATACAAAAATTAGCCAAGTATGGTGGCAAGCGCCTATAGTTGCAGCTGTTCAGGAGGCTGAGGTGGGAGGACTACTTGAGTGTGGAAGGTCAAAGCTGCAGTGAGCCGTGATAGTGCCACTGTACTCCAGCCTGGCTGACAGAGCAAGATCCTGTCTCTAAACAAACAAACAATGATAAAATCTTTAAAAGAAACCATAGAAAAAAAATAGATCATGCACCAGGCACAGTGGCTCAGACCTGTAATCCCAGCACCTTGGGAGGCTAAGGCGGGCAGATCACTTGAGGTCAGGAGTTCGAGATTAGCCTGGCCAACATAGTGAAACCCCATCTCTACTAAAAATACAAAAATTAGCTGGGCATGGAGGCAGGTGCCTATGATCCCAAGTACTCAGGAGGCCAAAGCAGGAGAATTGCTTGAACCTGGGAGGCAGAGGTTGCAGTGAGCCGAGATCAAGCCACTGCACTCCAGCCTGGGAGACAGAGTAAGACTCAACCTTGAAAAAAAAATAAAAAGATAGATTATGCACAGAGGAACAGAGATAAAGATAAAAATGATAATGACATCAGGCTTCTCACTGAAAACAATACAAGCAAGATGATATTGGGTCAATACTAATTCTACACAAATTCTTTGAGAAAACTGAAGAGAGAAGGCTTCCCAATTCATTTCAGGGGGCCAGCATTATCCCAATAATAAAACCAGAAAAAAAATTACAAGAAAACTATAGACAACATGCCTCATGAACACAAACTCGAAATTAACAAAATTTTAGCAAATCAAAACCAGCCATATATATAAAGATATTACACCATGACCAAATATAGTTTATCCTAAAAATGCAGGGTTGTTTTAAAGTTTGAATTCAATCAATGTGATTCATATTAACAGTTTTTTTGGAAAAAAGATAATTAGATGCCTCCCCCAAAAAAGCACTTGACAAAAGCAAACATCCACTGATAATAAAGATTCTAAGGCTGGGCACGGTGGCTCATGCCTATAATCCCAGCACTCTGGGAGGCCTGAGGCAGGAAGACTGCTTGAGCCCAGGAGTTTGAGACCTGCCTGGGCAACATAGCAAGATCCTCATCTCTTCAAAAAGTAAAAAAATTAGCTGAGTATGGTATTACGCACCTGTGGTCCCAGCTACTGGAGAGGCTGAGGTGGGAGGATCACTTGAACCCAGGAGGCAGAGGCTACAGAGAGCCATGATCGTGCCACTGTACTCCAATCTGGGTGATAGAGCAAAACAGAGAAAAAGAAAGAAAGAAAAGGGAAAAGGAAAGGGAAAGGAAATGAAGAAAAAAGGAAGGGGAGGAGGATCCAAGATGGCTGAATACAAACAGCTCTGGAGTGCAGTTTCCAGCAAGAACAAGGCAGAGGGTAAGTGATCACTGCATTTCCGAACGAGTTATTACTGCCCACAGACCAGGAGATTCCCGGGCTGAAAAGTGCCACGAGTTTTCAGCATGGCTAGAAGCCATGTAGCAGGTCTCCACACAAAAACTCACACAAATCTGGGCAGCCATTTCAACTGGTGCCTAGAACTCCTGAGAGATGGAGCTGCCCATTCAACTGAAAAAAAGGGGGCTGAAACAGGGAGCCAGGTGATCTGGCTCAGCGGGTCCCACTCCCACAAAGACCAGGAATCTGAAACACTTTGTACAGAGAGTTTCACAGCAAGCACAGCTGGACCCGGGACGGTCCAGCTCTGTTGGGGGAAGGGCATCCACCATTACTGAGGCAATCCGCCATTACCGAGGCAGTCCACCATTACTGAGGCAGTCACCATTACTGAAGCAGTCCACCAAACTATATGTCTATAAACAAAACCACAAGGAAGTTCACACAGCAGCTGGGCAGAGCCCACAGCAGCTCAGCAATGCCTCTGCTGGCAGACTGTGACTAAGCTACCTCCGAGCTGGGCAAGGCATCTCTGAAAAGAGGCAGCAGCACTTCAGGAATATATAAATAAAGCCCCACCTTCGCAGGACAGAGCACCTGGGAAAAAATGTGGTTATGAGTTCCACTGCAGCAGACTTAAACGTACCTGCCCAGCAGCTCTGAACAGAACAAAAGAGCTCATAGCTCAGCACTTGAGCTCCTGTAAGGGTCAGACTGTCTCAAACAGCTCCCTGACCCCGATATATCCAAAGACACACCTCATAAAGGAGAGCTCAGGCTGACATCTGGAGGATATCCTTCTGGGATGAAGATAACAGAAAAAGAAACTGGCAGAAACCCTTACTGTTCTTCATCTGCCACAGGTGATCCCCAGGCAAGCAGGGTCTGGAGTGGACCTCCAGCAGTCCTACAGCAGAGGGGCCTGACTGTTAGAAGGAAAACTAAAAAACAGAAAGAAATAACTTAATCATCAACAAAAAGGATGTCCACTCAGAGACCCCATCCAAAAGTCACCAAATATAAAGACCACAGGTAGATAAATCCACAAAGATGGGGGAAAAAAACAGCAACAAGGATGAAAAACACCCAAAACCAGAATGCCTCTCCTCCTTCAAGGGATCACAACTCCTCACCAGCAAGGGAACAAAACTGGATGGAGAATGAGTCTGATAAATTGACAGAAACAGGCTTCAGAAGGTAGGTAATAACAAACTTCTCTGAGCTAAAAGAACATGTTCTATCCCAATGCAAAGAAACTAAGAACCTTCAAAAAAAGGTTTGACGAAATGCTAATGAGAATAAACAGCTCAGAGAAGACCATAAATGACCAGATGGAGCTGAAAAACAACATGAGAACTTCGCGAAGCATACACAAGTTTTAAAAGCCAAATCAACCAAACAGAAGAAAGGATATCAGAGATTGAAGATCAACTCAATGAAATAAAACAAGAAGGCAAGATTAGAGAAAAAAGAGTGAAAAGAAATGAACAAAGCCTCCAAGAAATATGGGATTATGTGAAAAGACCTAATCTACCTTTGATAGGTGTACCTGAATGTGATGGAGAGACTGAATCCAAGCTGGAAGACACTCTTCAGCATATTATCCAGGAGAACTTCCCCAACCTAGCAAGGCAGGCCAATATTCAGGTCCAGGAAATACAGAGAACACCACAAAGATATTCCTCAAGAAGAGCAACCCCAAGGCACATAATCATCAGATTCACCAGGGTTGAAATGAAGGAACAAATGCTAAGCGCAGCCAGAGAGAAAGGTCAGGTTACCCATAAAGGGAAGCCCATCAGACTCACAGCGGAGCTCTCGGAAGAAACCCTACAAGCTAGAAGAGAGTGGGTGCCAATATTCAACATCCTTAAAGAAAAGAACTTTCAAACTAGAATTTCATATCCAGTCAAACTAAGCTTCATATGTGAAGGAGAAATAAAATCCTTTATGAACAAGCAATTGCTGAGAGATTTCATCACCACCAGACCTGCCTTACAAGAGCTCCTGAAAGAAGCACTAAACATGGAAAGGAACACCAGTTATCAGCCACTCCAAAAACATACCAAATGGTAAAAAGCATTGACACAATGAAAAAACTGCGTCAACTAATGGGCAAAACAACCAGCTAGCATCAAAATGGCAGGATCAAATTCACACATAACAATACTAACCTTAAATGTAAATGGGCTAAATGCCCCAATCAAAAGACACAGACTGGCAAATTGGATAAAAATTCAAAACCCATCGGTGTGCTGTATCCAGGAAACCCATCTCACATGCAAGGACACACAATAGGTTCAAAATAAAGGGATGGAGGAACATTTACCAAGCAAATGGGGAGCAAAAAAAAAAAAAGCAGGAGTTGCAATCCTAGTCTCTGATAAAATAGACTTTAAATCAACAAAGATCAAAAGACACAAAGAAGGACATTACATAATGGTAAAAGGATCAATGCAACAAGAAGAGCTAACAATCCTAAATATATACATATCTAATACAGGAGCACCCAGATACATAAAGCAAGTTCTTAACGACCTACAAAGAGACTTAGACTCCCACACAATAATAGTGGGAGACTTTAAACTCCACTGTCAATATTAGACAGATCAACGAGACAGAAAATTAACAAGGATATCCAAGACTTGAACTCAGATCTGGACCAAGCAAACCTAATAGACATTTACAGAACTCTCCACCCCAAATCCACAGAATATACATTCTTCTCAGCACCACATCACACCTACTCTAAAATT
>PVKV010041793.1:0-11199 GCA_004027835.1 Alouatta palliata
GCAATTCTCCTGCCTCAGCCTCCCGAGTAGCTGGGACTACAGGCACGTGCCACCATGCCCAGCTAATTTTTGTATTTTTAGTAGAGACGGGGTTTCACCATGTTGACCAGGATGGTCTCGATCGCTTGACCTCGTGATCCACCCGCCTCGGCCTCCCAAAGTGCTGGGATTACAGGCGGGAGCCACCGCGCCCGGCCAATTTTTTATATTTTTAGTAGACATGTGGTTTCACCATGATAGCCAAGATGGTCTCGATCTTCTGACCTCATGATCCACTTGCCTCAGCCTCCCAGAGGGCTGAGATTAGATGTGAGCCACCACGCCCTGCCCGGGATTGGCACTTTTTTTTTTTTTTTTTGAGACGGAGTTTCGCTCTTGTTACCCAGGCTGGAGTGCAATGGCGCGATCTCGGCTCACTGCATCCTCCGCCTCCTGGGTTCAAGCAATTCTCCTGCCTCAGCCTCCCAAATAGCTGGGACTACAGGCACGTGCCACCATGCCCAGCTAATTTTTGTATTTTTAGTAGAGATGGGGTTTCACCATGTTGACCAGGATGGTCTCGATCTCTTGCCCTCGTGATCCACCCACCTCGGCCTCCCAAAGTGCTGGGATTACAGGCGTGAGCCCCCGCGCCCGGCTTGGCACTTTGAAATCTACTTGTCTGGATATCACTTAGGGTGACTGGTAACTGGTATGGCCATATGGCATAGTCCAGCAATCAGCCAGTATTGTCTTTTTCAAATACAAAAACATTCGCATTGAGGCTTTTTGCTAGCATTACAGGAAGCATTTTCGTTTGTCTTATTCTAATTTAATTTTTACTACTTATAAGGTGGGGAGACAGTATTATCCCTACTATACAGCTGAGGAAACTGAACTGCAGAGAGGTTAAATATTTTGTAACGGTTTACATGATGATGGAAGACCTGAGATTTGGAGTCAAGTTTCCCGAATCCAAAGTCCATAGTCTATCATGTTACCTCATCATATCATGTGGTTTCTAGATCTTTTGTTCCTCTTTCTCCTTTATCCACCCCCCTCACTCCTACCCTCACTTTGGGGAGGAGAAGGTATTTTTCCACACAACTGCCAGAAATTTCAGCTGCCAAAGGACTAGGCTGCAGGGAGACAGGCAGGCAGCTATGGCTTTCATGGCCAAGTTCTTGAAACCTAAATGTGCGTATCAACCGAGACAATCCCAACAATCCCATCAACATCCCTGCAGTCGGATATCTGCTAATCTCTGATATCATCTGTCATTTCTGAGAACAGAGCTCTGTCCTTGGCTTAGGTGAGACAGGACAAGGGAGGAGAGGCAGGCCAGTCAACCCAGATCCAAGGTTATGCAGGAATGGAAGGGAAAAGAGCAGTGAACGTGTAGGGTCTGTTGTACAAGTATGATCTGCAAAGAATTGTTAAAAACGTCTAAGGTGCTCTCCAATCATTTATTCACTATTGATCACTTACCAACTGTTTGCCCCAGCCTAGATCTAAGGAAAGAGGTAAGTAAAACCTACCCTGTGCCCTCAACAGACACACAGTCTAGCAAAGGCGATACCATCCTACTGGGGATTTGGGGAGATTGTTTTAAAAAAAAAGTCTCACTCCGTTGCCAGGCTGAAGTGCAGTGGCACAATCCAGGCTCACTGCAACCTCCACGTCTGGAGTTCGAGATTCTCCTGGCTCAGGCTCCTGAGTATCTAGGACTACAGGTGTGTGCCACCCTGTGCAGCAATTTTTTTTTTTTTTTTTTTTTTTTGTATTTTTAGTAGAGAGATGGGGTTTCACCATGTTAGCCAGGATGGTCTCAATCTCCTGACCTCGTGATCCACCCACCTCAGTGTCCCAAAATGTAGGGATTATAGGCATGAGCCACCTTGCCCAGCAGAGATTGTTAAAATACAGATTGCTGGGTCCCATCCTCAGAGTTTTTCATTCAGTTGTTCTGGGGTGCAGCCTGAGAATTTGGTTTCTAACAAGTGCCTAGGTTTTGGTGATGCTGCAGCTCGGAACCACGCTTACGTGTGGTTCTCTGGGAACTACTTACGTCCAAACTAAGATATGTTCTGTCATAAAGGTAAGTACAGATTGGATTGCTGAGACAGCCCAGAGAAAAAGATTAATTCTGCCTGGGAGAATTCTGGAATAACCCTGAAGGAAGGATAGAATATGAATAGGATTTTGCCTGGCTACTTGGAGAAGAAGAGGCAAGGAACAGCCCAGGGGGTATGTGAAGGTTGGGGGAGTCAGGAATTTATGTTGCAGGTAAGGTAGTAAGGAAGGAAAGGACTGAAAGTTCACATTACTGAATAAACAGCCAACAATGGATTTTAAGAAAAGTGAAAGACTTTTCAAGAAAACGTTGTTAGAGCTGTTGCTGAAAATAAGATCTATAGATCATATGTCTCCACTCCAGACCAGAATTACAGTCTCTGAGGTTGGAGACACTTTTAATCATCCCGGCCAGGCACGGTGGCTCAACACCTGTAATCCCAGCACTTTGGGAGGCTGAGGTGGGCAGATCACCTGAGGTCAGGAGTTTGAGACCAGCCTGGCCAACATGGTGAAGCCCTCCCTGTCTCTACTAAAAATACAAAAATTAGCCGGGTGTGGTGGTGGGCACCTGTAGTCCCAGTTACTCGGGAGGCTGAGGCAGGAGAATTACTTGAGCTCGGAGGGCAGAGGTTGCAGTAAGCCCAGATCACACCACTGCACTCCAGCGTGGGTGACAGAGCAAGACTCCGTCTCAAAAAATAAAATACATCAATATTCATAGGAGTTAGTTACTAATTTGATTTGGTGGGTAAGGTGGCTTAGTCCCAGCTACTTGGGAAGCTGAAACAGGAGGATCGCTTGAGGCTACGAGTTTGAAGCTGCACCACACCTGTCAATAGCCACTGCATTTGAGCCCAGCAACATAGCAAGACCTCATCTCTTAAAAAAAAAAAAAAAAAAAAGAAATATATAAGAAAAAGACATTTTAAAAACCACTGGAGGCCAGCCGTGGTGGCTCATGCCTGTAATCCCAATACTTTGGGAGTTTGAGGCGGGCAGATGACTTGAGGCCAGGAGTTGGGAGAGCAGCCTGGCTAACATGGCAGAAACCCATCTCTACAAGAAATACAAAAATTAGCCAGTTGTGGTGGTGGGATCCTGTAGTCCCAGCTACTCAGGTGGCTGAGGCAGGAGAATCACTTGAACTCAGGAAGTGGAGGTTGTGAGCCAGGAAGTGAGCCAAGATTGTGCCACTGTAATCCAGCCTGGGTGACAGAGTGAGACTCCGTCTGAAAAAAAAAAAAAAATTGTAATGGGGCCAGGCACAGTGGCTCACCTGTAATCCCAACGCTGGGAGGCTCAAATAGGAAGATCACTTGAGCCCAGCCTTAGCAATACAGTGAGACCTCAACTCTACCAAAACAAGCAAATTAAAAAAATACATAAGGTTTAAAAAAAATTTTTTTTAATTACATGGTCATGATGGCACACACCTGAAGTCCTACTAAGGAGGCTGAGGTGGGAGGATCACCTCAGCCCAGGAGGTTGAGGCTGCAGTGAGCCATGATTGTGCTTCAAGCTCCAGCCTGGGCGACAGAGCGAGACCCTGTCTCTCAAAAAAAAAAAAAAGAAAAAAAATACAAAAGCCATTGGAAAGGGATCCTGAGAGATTCAGGGAAAATTGTATCTCACTGGACGGCCTTGGAAGACAACCGATTGTTCCAACATCTTGCCCAAGACAAATCTTGTAGGTTCAGAAAAAGCAAAAACTGTGAGATAGTTTATATTTCCCTCAGCACATAAGGTACCATCTGAAAACACTCCTCCAGTGAGTGATGGGAAATAATTCCATTTGAGAGCCAACTAGATCTAGATTCAGACCTAGATTTGAATCCCATCTATGCCACTGATCAGGATTAACCTCAGGCAATTTATCTTCTCCGAATTGCAATTTCCTCCTGGCTAAATGGGAGAATCCCCAAAATGTAGAATTGTGAGGATTAAACAGGCTGCCGGCTTATATAAAGTGCTCACATCTTGCTTGGGAGGGAGTTGGTGCTTGGGATGGTGAAATGGTAAACAGGATGGGCTCAGGAGCTGAACTGCTTTGAGACAGCCCCAGCTCCACCACTTACTCACTATAGACTTTGGGCAAATCTGTCTAAGCCAGTTTCCTGGACTCTAGAATGGAGATAATAATGGTACCTATCTCCTAGTATTATGAGGACCAAATCCGATTATGTGCATAAGTAGATTAACCTGGCCTGGCACAGGGTAAGCAGCTGCCATCCTCCTTCTCCTATTCCTCCTCCTCTATCTCCCTCATGCTTATTCTAGTTGGTAATGTCAGTGACACACTCTGTTAGGGGCAAATATCCTTGTTTTGTTTTGTTTTTTTTTTTAAGGCAAATTTAGCAGTGTGGGGGTTGTATAATAGTGACCCTAACTACCGAGGCCAGCTCCAGCAGCCTTCGGAGCTGAGAGCCTCAGAGAGACTGACAGCATTCGGGACTGAAAGCCTCGAGCCGCCTCTGAGCCACGTATTTATTCTCTCTGAACAGGTGCTTATTGTTAACAAACAGGTGTTCAGTGTTTTCTCATAAAACAAAAATAAACTAGATAGGCAGCTGATGCTTGCTTACCACTGATCAAGGACAGACTAGAATGTATTCTCCACGAGAGAGCCGCGGGGGCAGGTCACATATCACACACTTTAAGAATTATTTTAACCGGTGTATGATATACTGTTTTGCTACTTTAGAATGGCGGTGGCGGTGGTGGCGGCGGCTAGGTTTTCCTTGCCATCGTTCTTCTTAGCAAACAATAATCATACACTTAGCATTTCTCAACACCTAACGTTGATAACGTTCTGATAACCCACTACCATCGGACCAGCCACCTTTGTCTGATCTTTGTCTCTCCCTCTTTAGCTAACAGTGCGCACGGTCCGCACCAATAAATGCCGTATTTTTTTCCCCTGTGTCTCCCAAGAGAAAAAGTAAATTTCAGATTGTGTTCCCCTTCCTAGCGCCAGAGAAAGGAATTACAACAAAGTCTCGCCGCTGAGTCCAGAGAGCGCGCGCACATTCACCCTCCCAGCTCTTCAGTCCTCCAGGACGAGTCTCCTTTGCTCTTATCTACTGCTGGAGTTGCTAATAAAGCTTGATTCAAATACGTGAGTTGCCCGGCTGTGCGTCCCCTCATGAGCTTCTTCCGCCCGCAACACGAGACTCAGCACCACGCAAGTATCTTGGCAAGGCCTGAAGGGCGGGACAGGAAGTGAGGTCACTCCTCCCCGGGGTGAAAGGTTAGCGGAAGTGTTCTTCTTTCCTTTTTGTTGTAGGCCAGAGTGGGTGCTGCTGGTGAGTAGAAGCTTGTGTTGAATCTTTCAATCTGCCGCCATCCGCGGCTTGGGGGTTGAGGGCCGGGGCGGCGTCGGGTGCGTTCTTTTCCTAGGTCTCTGGCGGCTGCGTAGCCGATACTGTCCTGCGAAGAGGGCCCGCGGGCGGCCTGGGCCAAGGCAACAGTGAACACAGTCTGAAGTTCCGGCCCAAGAGCTGGGCTTGCTGGCCGGAGTCGGCTCTGGGCGTCTTTGGCTTTATGGCTTTTTAAGCGGCCCTTTCTCCTTTCTCTCTGCAGAAATGGGCAAGTTCATGAAACCTGGGAAGGTGGTGCTTGTCCTGGCTGGACGCTACTCTGGACGCAAAGCCGTCATCGTGAAGGTATCAGCCTCGCGGGTTTCTGCGTCCTTGCATCCCGGGTCCAGGCCAGCTGCGGCGGGGCGGACAGACTTGGAGTTCAAGGCCTGCTTCTGGGGCAGTAGCCACTGAGCACGGTGGGGGGAATGGTGAACGGAGGAGAGCTTTTCAGAGAGGAAGAGCAGAGCAGAAGCAAATGCCAGTAAAAGCAAATGTGAGGTGAACTGGGTTCCTAACGCACAGCGCCTTCTCCACCAGAGGCTTTAAATATGGAGTAATAGTGTCTGACATTTATTGCGTGTTTGCTAGGTGCTCCCACTGCCTTTCAGGTATTGTCATGTCCAATCCTTGAAATAATCGTAGGAAATATAGTTTTTTGTTTGTTTGTTTGCTTTTTTTTTGAGATGAGGTCTGTCCAGGCTGGAGTTCAGTGGCGCGATCACTGCAGCCTTGACCTCCTGGACTCAAGCGATCCTCCCATCTTGAGGTCTCCCAAGTAGCTGAGACTACAGGCGTGTGCCACCATGCCCATCTATAGGGGGGTTCCTTCCTGTTGGTAAGGTTTAGAGGTGTTCTGTTAACCTGAGGTGCTGCAGCCGGGAATCTGTAAGAAGAGGAGGAAGTTGCTTTTAGTCAGAACGGTCATGTAGGGTATTGTAGCCCATCGCTGTTTTCTTCCTACCCATGTTTTTGTAGCTTCTTGAGAGGTTTCCCTGGGTTCTGGCAAAAACACCACTGCGTTTTGCTGTTGTGGGGACACTGGAGTACCCCCGGTTTCCCCTCTCCCGTCTACCCCAGACTCGCCTCTGAAGTGAGGCTCTGGTGTCTTAGCCTTGGCTGTACACTTTACTAGCAGTGGAGGAAGTGAATAGACATCAAGTCCTGTGAGCAGTGCTTGGCATATAGCCAGTACTTCTTAAATACTATTACTTTTAAATCTGTTCTAAAAGACTTTCCAGGTGCTTCCTAGTGGAATAAACTGTTTTGTTTCTCTTTAGCCGTTTTGCACAGCTTTCTGTGATTTTTCTTTTTATAATGATGGGTCTTGAAGACCTGAGGGTGGGAATATTTTTTTGACACTGCCCTGCCTCTAGCACAGGGCCTAAGTAGACCCTCAGTGAATATGAATAACAAATGTAATTCTTGTTCATTTAGAACATTGATGATGGCACCTCAGATCGCCCCTACAGCCATGCTTTGGTGGCTGGAATCGACCGCTATCCCCGCAAAGTGACAGCTGCCATGGGCAAAAAAAAGATCGCCAAGAGGTCAAAGATAAAGTCTTTTGTGAAAGTTTATAACTACAATCACCTGATGCCCACAAGGTGAGCATTTCAACAACTAGAATTTTTTAAATTTCTTCCTCTCACTGTTGAATAAGGAGACAAACCTTGCAGCCATTCTAACACCAGGAACTGACATCATTTCAAATTCTTCATTCTCAACTCGTAAAGTGGCCATAGTTTCCAGTTTTGCCTTTTATCTGTCTTCCCCCTTTTTTTTTTTTTTTTTTTTTTTTTTTTCCAGACAGACTTACCCTGTCACCCAGGCTGGAGGGCAGTGATGTGATTGTGGCTGACTGCAACCTACAACCCCTGCCTCCTGGGTTCAAGTAATTCTGTGCCTCTGCCTCCCAAGTAGCTGGGATTGCAGGTGCCCACCACTGCACCTGGCTAGTTTTTGTGTTTTTAGTAGAGGCAGGTTTTGCCATGATGGCCAGGCTGGTTTCTAACTCCTGACCTTGGGTGATCTGTCCTGACCTTGGCCTTCCAAAGTGCTGGGATTGTCAGGCACTTGGTGGCTGACAACTGCATTCCCAGCTATTCTGGAGGCTGAGGTGGGAGACTCGCTTGAGCTTGGGAGGCAGAGACTGCAGTGAGAGATTGTACCATTCATTGCACTTCAGCCTGGGTGACAGAGTGAGAGTCCATCTCAAAACATAATAATAAAAAGGCAGAAAGGGCTGTTTCTTGGGTGCTGGGATGCAGTGAGGTTGAGGCAGCTAGTTTTTGTGCGGTCACTAGAGTGACTGCATTGGCAGAACTTGAACAATAAGGAAATGGTTTCAAGTAGAAAGTTAGTGGACTGCCGTAATGAAAGTCAAAAAGGCCTGATTTGATGATTCTTAGCTAGAAAAGTAAAGTACTGGGAATTGAGAATGAAACATTAGATTTTACATTTTGTTGACTTTAATCTAGTGAATGTTAAAAGTGTAGATTTCTAAATGTCATCAGGACATGACTTTTGATGATTGCTTCTCAGGAGGCAGACACTGCTTCCCTAGTGTCCCACAAAGATTTGGGCTGTGTGTGGGCCAATCCTCCCTCTCCTCTCCACCTTTGTCCCCAGGTACTCTGTGGACATCCCCTTGGACAAAACTGTCGTCAATAAGGATGTCTTCAGAGATCCTGCCCTTAAACGCAAGGCCCGACGAGAGGCCAAGGTCAAGTTTGAGGAGAGGTAAGTAGGCTTTGGCAGTGAATGGTTGAGTATGGTTTCACTATTTCCATTCCTCTCCTCATTCGTGTCCTTTTTTTCCCTTCTAGATACAAGACAGGCAAGAACAAGTGGTTCTTCCAGAAGCTGCGGTTTTAAATGCTTTGTTTTGGTCATTAAAAAATAAAAAGAAAAAAAGCCTCTGTCTGCCTGCTGTGTGTATTACCACACTGGAAAAAGGAGAACATTATTGAATAAGAGACACTGGGTGATGGATGAGGGGCTGGGAAAATACAAAAGTGAAATCTGCCTTAATGAGATTTATACTGCCTTTGTTCTTAACCTGATAATCCCTGTGAAGAATTGTGTAGCGTGCCTGGCTTCTACCCATTGTACGCCAGGAGAACCTCTGCCGCACTCTGCCCCTCCTTGTGACAACCAAAAGCCCCTGAGTGCTGGCGATTGGGTATTTTTGATTGAGAACCACTAACTCGAAATTCTCAAACCGTAGCACAGATAGAGATCACCTGGATGGTTTGTTAAACCACAGATGCTGGAATCCTACCCTCAGATTGATCCAGTAGGTCTGAGTGTTTCTAGCAAGTTTTCAGGTGACTCTGGTACTAGTGCAGGTGAGATGGGGACAACGGATGCCAGTGGTGAAGCCCTGAGCCTAGAGCAGCTGTTGAATAGGACAAAAGAGCGCTCCTCAAATGGCCAGAGACTTGAAAGAAAGTGATCAAAGGGGCTTGGGCATTGGGTTGTGCCATTACTGTGTAGTACAGACATTTGGCCCTTAGGATCTGGCATTTTACCTCAGTGTATCGGTAGCTGTATGAATAAAATAGGTGCTCCATCTGAACTGGTTCTGTCACTAGGGTTAACTAACATTCAAACAGGCCAGTTTGCCAAATCTGCTGGGTACCACACTTGCCATTTGGGAAGTAGAGGGATCAGGAGTGGCTGAAAGGGGCCGAAAGTAGGATTGGTGAATAAAGAAAAAATCTTGGACTAGGTTATTAGGAAACTTTTTTTTTTTTTTTTTTTTTTTTTTAAAAGACAGAGTCTTGCTCTGTTGTCCAGGCTGGAGTGCAGTGGTGTGATCTTGGCCAATTTTCTGCCTCAGCCTCCCAGGTAGCTGGGATTACAGGTGCTGTCACCACACCCAACTAATTTTTACATTTTTAATAGAGATGAGGTTTCACCATCTTGGACAGGCTGGTTGTGAACTCCCGACCTCATGATTCACCCGTTTCAGCCTCTCAAAGTGCTGGGATTATAGGTGTGAGCCACCGAGCCTGGCCAGGAAGCTTTTCTGAGATGGGAGTTTTGTTCCTTTGCCCATGCAGTCTGGAGTGAAGTGGCACAATCTCTGCTAACCTCCGCCCCAGGGTTCAAGTGACTTTCCTAACAGGACTCCCAAGTAGCTGGGATTATAGGTGCCTGGCTAATTTGTATTTTTTATTTTTTTGAGACAGTCTTGCTCTGTGGCCAGGCTGGAGTGCAGTGGAGTCATCCTGGCTGGCTACAACTTCCCGTTTGGTTTCAAGCAATTCTGCCTCAGCTTCCTGAGTTAGCTGGGACTGCAGGCACCCACCACCATGCCCAGCTAATTTTTGTAGTTTTAGTAGAGACGAGGTTTCACCATGTTAGGATGCTCTCGATCTCTTGACCTCGTGGTCTGCCCGCCTTGGCCTCCCAAAGTGCTGGGATTACAGGCGTGAGCCACTATGCCCGGCCTACTTTGTATTTTTACTATAGATGGGTTTTCACCATGTTGGGGAGGCTGGTCTTGAACTCCTGACCTCAGGTAATCTGCCCACCTTGGTCTCCCAAACTGCTAGGATTACAGGCGTGAGCCACCATGCCCGGCCATTAGGACACTTGCTTTTTTGTTTGTTTGTTTTTTTTGAGACGGTGTCTCGCTCTGTTGCCAGGCTGGAGCGAAGTGGCGCAATCTTGGCTCACTGCAATCTTCACCTCCCGGGTTCGAGTGATTCCCCTGCCTGAGCCTCCCAAGCAACTGGGACTACAGCTGCATGTCACCACACCCAGCTAATTTTTTGTACATTAGTAGAGACAGGGCTTCACCATGTTGGCCAGGATAGTCTCGATCTGACCTCGTGATCTGCCCGCCTCAACCTCCCAAAGTGCTGGGATTATAGGCCTGAGCCACTGCACCCGGCTTTATTTATATTATTACTATTTTTTGAGATGGAGTCTTGCTCTGTCACCCAGACTGGAGTGCAGTGGCATGATCTCGGCTTACTGCAACCTCTGCCTCTTGGGTTGAAGTGATTCTCCTGCCTCAGCCTCCTGAGTAGCTGGGATTACGGGTACACGCCACCACACCTAGATAGAAATGGGGTTTCATCATGTTGGTCAGGATGGTCCCAAACTCCTGACCTCATGATCTGCCCGCCTCGGCCTCCCAAAGTGCTGGGATTACAGTCATGAGCCACTGCTCCTGGCTTTTTTTATTTATTGCCCAGGCTGGAATGCAGTGGCATGATCTCGGCTCACTGCAACCTCTGCCTCCTGTGTTCAAGCGATTCTTCTGCCTCAGCCTCCCGAGTAGCTGTGATTACAGGCGCCTGGCTAATTTTTTTTTTTTTTTTTTAGTAGAGATGGGGTTTCAGCAGAGCCAGGCTGGTCTCGAACTCCTGACCTCATGATCCACATGCCTCGGCCTCGCAAAGTGCTGATATTACAGGTGTGAGCCACCGTGCCTGGCCTCATTAGGAAACTTGTTTCTTTTTGTTGTTGTTGTTTGTTTGTTTGTTTGTTTTGAGACGGAGTTTCGCTCTTGTTACCCAGGCTGGAGTGCAATGGCGCGATCTCGGCTCACCGCAACCTCCACCTCCTGGATTCAAGCAATTCTCCTGCCTCAGCCTCCCGAGTAGCTGGGACTACAGGCACGTGCCACCATGCCCAGCTCATTTTTGTATTTTTAGTAGAGACGGGGTTTCACTATGTTGACCAGGATGGTCTCGATCTCTTGACCTCGTGATCCACCCGCCTCGGCCTCCCAAAGTGCTGGGATTACAGGCGTGAGCCACCGCGCCCGGCC
>PVKV010041794.1:0-11190 GCA_004027835.1 Alouatta palliata
CACCGCCTGGCTTTGTAGATGCATCTTAAATGGGGTCTTTGTTGCCCCTAATGAGGCATAAAGGACTATTCTCCCACTGGGAAGTTTTTTCTTTTTCAGGAGGGAGGAGGTCTTTTCCAGGTAATGCGTCTGGAGTGTTGGGCAGGAGAATCTGGGACCACATCAGTTCTCTCCTTAATCCGCGTCATTTGCCTTCTCTCCCAGCTTTGTTTCTGGTGTCCTCTGCATGTTTCCAAGAGCAACAAAAATGCATAAATCTCTGGTGAGTTATTTGTTCTTCACTTTGTTTTACATTGTATTTTCTGAATTTATGGGGGTCTGTGAATTAAAATGGAAAAGTGGAAATAAGTGAAAGTCAGCTTGAAGCACATGTACATACATAAGATGAAGCTGACCTGTAGATATCGGCAGATTATAAGCGCTTAGAGTTATCTAAGTTGAGTACATATTTTTCTCTGGTCTTTCTGATGCCGTGGCAACAAAGGCAGTCGTGTGTTACATGATTGGAGTGGAACCTGAGAGAGAGCGTGCTGCGTTCTCATGGGACAGGAAGGCTGGCTGTACCAAGTCTGAATCACCGCCTTCCTTGGTGACACAGATTACGTGGTGGCACATATTTCACCACCAACCTGGCAATACACACTTTGAGTGTTGTACGGTGTAAGTGGTCACCTGCTGCTACAGCAGAGCTTCCATGGTAAGGTTTACTCCTTGCTCAGAGTGTGGTCCCAAACAGCTTTTGGGAGGCCCTGCTTGATTCATGGATGAAACCTGGAACGTCTTGAAGATTGAGTTGACCACAGGTTCTTAAATAAGTCTCCACACATTTTTCCTAGTTTATCTCTACATGCAGGGTGTGCAGCAGCCTGTTCAAAGTTATATTTTCTGGGAAAATATAATATATATTTTCAAAATTTCCCAGAAAATATATATTTTCAAATGTTTATTCCCAGAAAATATAACTTTGAAAATATTTTCAAAGTTACATTTTCTGGGAATAAACACTGGGAAATATTCCTGGTGTTTATTTGTACTTTAGCCCACTCTATGCAGTCTTATTTCTTCTGCACTCACCATTAACCTAAATAATAGTCAAATTTAGGGACTATTCCCTAGTATCTGCCTTATTCAAATCTTCTACTATAGTTGAAATGTCTGTTTATGATCTCCTGAAAATTCTTCTGTATTAGTTCTGCTAAAAGAAAAACTTTAAAGGGGTTTAATTGAGCAATAAATGATTCATGAATTGGATAGCCCCCAGAATCACAGCAGATCAGAGACCCCGGTGCAGTTGTGTAGTGGAAGAAGATTTATAGACAAAAAAAAAAAAAAAAGGGAAGTGTTGGGAGGCCGAGGTGGGTGGATCACTTGAGATTGGGCGTTCAAGACCAGCCTGAGCAACATGGAGAAACCCCGTCTCTACCAAAAATACAAAATTAGCCAGGTGTGGTGGTGCATGCCTGTCATCCCTGCTACTCTGGAGGCTGAGGCAAGAGGATTACTTGAATCTGGTGGGTGGAGGTTGCAGTGAGCTGAGATCATGCCATTGCACTCGAGTTTGGGCAACAAGAGCAAAACTCTGTCCAAGAAAAAAAGAAGTGACATGCAGAAATCGGAAGTGAGGTACAGAAACAACTCAGCACTGGCCTTATTTGAACACAGTTGGACCACGTGGCAGTGTATGATTGGTTGAAGTCTGGCCGTTGGGATTGGCCAAGACTCAGCCGTTGTTACAGGCATATGTTCCCAAGTTAGGTTTTCATTCTTGTTTATGAAGTTAGTTGCAGTTTATCCACAAGTACTCAAACTTGGACGTATGGAGTTCTTCTCGGGCCATGTTCAGTTTGCTTTAACAATTCCTTTCTTTTGGTTATTTTCTTAATTTTGAGACATTGACCAAAACTTTAGTTGTTGATGTCACTATTACCATTGCAAATGTACTTACTTGTGTTTGAAACGCACTGGGAAAGAGACCAGTGAGTTTTGAAAACGTAGGAACATGGACTGGAGTAGAAGGAACCTCCTTACGCTGGAACATCCTGTTTACAGGAGAAAAACAAAACCTTGTTTGTGCTAGGATTTACGCGTTTCCTTAAAGCCTTAGTTTAACTGTGTTATATTTAGCACGAGTGACTCCATTTTGGTTTGGTTTGGTCTGTTGGGGCCTATTGCATGAGCTTAGTTCAAAACAATGGCCTCCATAATTTGTTTAAAAAAATTCCTCCTTTTTAGTCAAGTTCTCACTTAGCTGAGAGTGTAACCAAAACCTAAGGCCTGAGCGCCACTCTTGCTTACCATTGTTTTGGGTTTCCAGTTTTGGCATGTCATTCATAGGTTCCAGCGTCCTTTTCGCTGCACATAGATATATATATTTTTGTCTCTTGTCATTCCGGTTGAAGAGAGACCATTTGACATTTTAGAGATGGCTGCATGCAAACACTTAAAACATATGAGGAAATGCACCAGGGAGGCTGCTACTATGAGGATTGGGAGGATAATACTGAGAATTTGGAGTATGCTCCTTTCCCAGGGTCCCGTAAATCAAACAACCTAAAATAAAATAGATTAAAGAATGAGTTAAAGAGTTTACTTGCTTAACTAAGTGGGTTTTTAAAAAATTTTTAATTAATTAATTAATTAATTAATTACTTTTTTAAAAGATGGGATTTCACCACATTGGTCAGGCTGGTCTCAAACACCTGACCTCAGGTGATCCACCTGCCTCAGCCTCCCAAAGTGCTGGGATTACAGGTGTGAGCCACCGCACCTGGCTCAGGTTTTTTTTTTTTTTTAAAGACAGAGTCTTGCTGTGTCACTCAGGCTGGAGTGCAGTGGCGCGATCTCGGCTCACTGCAACCTCTGCCTCCCGGGTTCAGCTGATTCTTCTGCCTCAGCCTCCTGAGTAGCTGGGACTACAGGCATGTGCCACCACGCCCAGCTAATTTTTTGTATTTTTAGTAGAGACGGGGTTTCACTGTGTTAGCCCAAATGGTCTAGATATCCTGACCTTGTGATCCACCCGCCTCGACCTCCCAGAGTGCTGGGATTACAGGCGTGAGCCACTGCGCCCGGCCTAATTTTTTTGCTAATTCTCTACAACTGGATCCTTGTAATACCTGATGTTTTCTCCATGTGCCATAAGTGTTAGCAGCTGCACAGATGCTTTTCTGTTTGGCCAATTCTATTATTTAGCATAACTTTTACAAAAGAATTTAAAGTCTGTTGTGTAATCATAGCCTTTATAGTAGAATCTGCTCTAGAGCCCATCATGAGGGATGCATTTTAAATTACTGCCTTTTTAAATTCCAAACCATAGAAAAAGGACCTAACATGTGATGCCCTTCTAGAAGAGTGAAGGCCTCCTGGTAATGTTCTCTTTAACCCATGATGTGGGTCAAGAGGAGTGAATTAATGCTCTGTTTCTGACTGATTATGAGCCAACATATGTACCATTAAAGTTTTTTACCTACACCGGGCCTTTCTTTCTCATCAGTTAAAGTATAAGTTTATTTATGCATAAGGCTGGCTGTAACATCTTTTACAAAGAAAAGTATATCCCATAAATGCACACAACAAACCCCCTTTTTATTTTTATTGTTCATAAGGCATAAACAAGGAAAAATTCAAAGATAAGAGTCTCATGATAGTAGAGAAGTCTTGATCTGTGATCTTGGGAAAAGCTGTTGACAGAAGGATGCCATTCTTCTTCTGAGGAGAAACTGTCCTAGTTATCTTACCTTCAGGATTCCAGTGGGAGTGTGGAGGGACCCTTCTCAGTTGTGAGGCTATGAACCCAAAGTTTAAGGTTTTAAAGTTTTATTGTATTGTGCATGGCAAGGGCAGGCGTTCTCTGATGTTCTCAGAAGATCCAGTCGTCAGATTCTAGATTGTGAAGGGGTTGACTGTCCTCAGTGAACCATAAACAGCTTTCTTTAGCCGGTGAAAATACATTATAGCATAATAATCTGCTGTCACAACATCAGCCCTGTTACACGGAAGAGCTTTTATACAATCGGAAAACATGCGTCGAAGATGACAGTTGAATGAAATCCCTTTATAAAATGTTTCAATGACCCATCAGGTAATCAGATGTACCTGAAGTTTTGACTGTTTTCCCAGGAATGTGGGTTTGACAAACCAAACCTTGATTATAAACTATTTTAGCAATTTAGAAGTCGCCACACCAATATATTTAATTTGGATCATTTTATCTTGTCCATGATGAGTTGTGAAATGCAGAACTTTTAATAACAAATGCTTTAAGGACTTAGGAAGGACCAGGTGGCCATCCTGGTTCTCCATGAGTCCATGCTTAATTAACATTAGACTTACATCCTCTTGAATACCTGTCGTTTCTCCAAATTAGATGCATGGCACTGGTAACTGATGAGTTACAGGTAATTTGACTTAGGCCATGGCCAACATGGTGAAACCCTGTCTCTGCTAAAAATAAAAATTGGCTGGGCATGGTGGCAGGTGCCTGTAATCCCAGCTGCTCAGGAGGCTGAGGCGGGAGGATCGCTGGAACCTGTGAGGCGGAGGCTGTGGTGATCCGAGACCATGCCTTGCACTCCAGCCTAAGCAACAAGAGCAAAACTCTGTCTCAAAAAAAAAAAAAAAAAAGGAAACACTTGCTGTGCTTTTATTCAGTTTTCAATTTACAGAAAAACTTAATACCCCTTTAGCCAGTGTCCACACGGAAAAATCTGCCACAACTCATTTAAACCTTTATCTCTATCTTATTTAAAACAATTCTTTAACCCTCTAAGCTAGGTAAGCATTTACATTCCCCTGTCCTTTTATAATTTTTTACTAAAAGCACATTTTACTCTCTTTGCACACCATGCATGTAAGACTTTTTTTTTCCAGTAGTTTCCATTATTTTTTAAAATTTTTCCCCACCCCTCCCCCTTTATTTTAATTAATTCATTAATTATTTTAGTAGTTTCTATTATATGTGATAATGGTGACTCTTAGCAATTTTTAATTTTGGTGAAAAACTTGGTTAAGTTATTTTAATTATGTACTAGGTGCGGTTAAGGTCTGACTTTTTTCAGCATAGCTAGGGGTGTGGCTAATTCCACGTTTCTAGGCCTTACCAAACTGTAAAGTGGGAAAGTCAGACAATTTTCAAAAGCCAAAGCAGCAGTTTTTTATTACCTTAAAGTATTTAGCAAAGCTAATATTTGACCTCCCTAATTTAGACCAAATGTCTTTATTTTACCAATAATCTTTAAAGCTGTTTTTATTTCCCAAATATTACTAAAGTTATCTGAGCTAAAAGATGTTACAGTTTTTATTTTCCTTTCAAAGTATTTAAGTGCTTTTTTAAGAAGCCAGTTAATTAGAGCCCTTTTATGTAAACATCACACACACAACACCTATGTAACTACACAGACATAAGAAGATTCAGTAGTTTTAAGATTTTTTATTTGCCAGTTTTTAAGTTTTTAATTAAGTTACTGACTTTAGGGTGGCGTCTTTGGAGCAGCAGGGTCAGGAAAACACAGTTTCTAGGGCTTAAGAAGCAGACACAGCTAGAAGGCAAAACAGATCCCCCAAAATTAAGGGTTCTTTTTTTTTTTTTTTTTGAGACGTAGTCTTGCTCTGTCACCAGGCTGGAGTGCAGTGGTGTGATCTTGGCTCACTGCAGCTTCTGCCTCCTGGGTTCAAGTGATTCTCCTGCCCCAGCCTCCTGAGTAGCTGGGACTACAGACATGTGCCACCATGCCCAGCTAATTTTTGTAATTTTAGTAGAGATGGGGTTTCACCGTGTTGACTAAAATGGTCTTGATCTCTTGACCTTGTGATCTGCCCACCTCGGCCTCCCAAAGTGCTGGGATTACAGGAGTGAACCACTGTGGCTGGCCTAAGGATTCTATTTTTATACCAGATTCTGGATCTCAAAAAGAAATAATTATCCTATCCACATGGGAGTCTTATCTCTTAGTGGGGAGTGGAGATATTTCCCTAACTTCTATGTGGCAAAGAGCTTGCTTCTCTGACATAAACATGCAAAGAGCCACACATTCCCTGATAACTGCTGGCATTTCAAGTTTCTGGGTTCCCCTTCCCTGAGTGGCCCTAGGAACCCTCCTCACACTCTGGGGTCCAAGCTGCAACACAATGGGAAATCATGGAACCACAGAAAAACCCTCTCAGCTTTGCAAGATACTGCCCAGGGGGTTGCTTGGAGTAAGCAAATTAATATTTTTCATTCTGGCCAGAACAAACTGCATGTGGCAAAACATAGACATGAGCCACTTTGCTTCGCACCCAGTATCAAACTGGCAAGACTTAAACTTGCCCCCGATGGGCCACGCCATCTCTAAGTCTTATTAGAAGCTTCTGCATATCAATAGGCATCCCTAGGTGAGACGAATTTGGGAGCTGTCATTTTAAATGCACTTTGGGGTATTATTCATTTCGAATGTTCCGCTGTAAGTTATCTTTAGTAAGATTTTGCCATTTCTGTAAGACTTTGCTGTTTCCCAGGCCTAATGTATTAGCCAGAAGGAACTCAGTTTTCCAGAAATTAAGGATCCCATTTTTACCTAAAATACTGGCTTTACTCCTAGGTTCCTTTCATTAATTTAGCCAGTGATTTTTTTTCCTATCTAAGTGTGCAAGAAAAATGAAACAAAGGAGTAGAACACAAAAATTCCTGTGAATTTCCAAAAGCCAAATTGTACAACCCCTACAGTATTACCATTTACTGCTGCTTTTCTTCTGACCCATTCAGATGTAGGAGGCCTCTTACCAGGTTCAAGCCAGTTAACTACTGGATCAGATCTGACCCTGGGCCTGGTCCTGTTTCTGTCTTAACTTCTAAACCCAGTTTGGGACAGAAATTTGCTCAAAGAAACTCAAGAGAGCTCAAAACACAATTCCATGGAGCTCTGAAATCCAAGAGAGAATTTACCATGATGCCCAGCTGCTCTGAAAGATCAAAGGTTGCAAGTGTTACAGGATCCTGGAATGTTACTTTTCTGGCTGAAACCTCTGTGGCTGTGGCGCCTTTACCTGAGTTTTGCTTGGGCCCACTGGGTTTGCTCTGCCCACTTGGCTCATGCTAATGGCCTAGATCCCACACCTGCCAAGGTCAAGCCAGGCACAGAGCAGGGAGGGGTGTGTGGGCAAGCGAGCATGGGATCTGGCCACTGCACATAGCAAGCCTGGCAGCCGCAGGGAGCACGTGCCAGCTCCCCGTGAGGCTGCAGCTGGACGAGGCATACTGCAAGCAGCTCCCACTGCTGGTATCGGGGAACACAGTGGTGCCTGGAAGCTTTGAGATAACAGGAACTGCAGAGCCCCAAAGAAGGTGTCACAGCCCTGGCTCAGGGAGCTCCTAGTTCTGGGCTCTCTGAAGGACCACAGCTCTTCTCTTCCTTCTTCTCTTCTCGTTGCCTGCAATTTGGCAAGCAAGTGGTGTGTTTCAGCCCTGTTTTGTGTTACACCTCTTTCAGCCCTGCCATTTGATGGGTCCCGAGTTCTTGTCCCACGTCCAGGAAGAATGAGGTATGTGGACAAGTAGGTGAGCAAGACGAAGAGATGCTTTACTGAGCAAAAGTACAGCTCGAGGAGACATGGAGTGGGTAGCTCCTTTCCACAGGCAGGTTATCCTGATGTCTGCTCAGCAGAGGAGGCCCACAGTGGGTAGCTCCTCTCCACAGGCAGGTTATCCTGACGTCTGCTCAGCTTTCAGCAGAGGAGGCCCACAGTGGGTAGCTCCTCTCCACAGGCAGGTCATCCAGACATTTGTTCAGCTCTCAGCAGAGAGGAGACCCACAGTGGGTAGCTGTGCCCACAGGGCCCAGGTCGTTTGTGCTGAGGGGTGCCTGCAGGCCAGAGCTGAGCCAGCCTTAGCCCCACCTTGAGTCCTTCCTGTGTTCGTCAGTGCCCAAAGTCTGGAGGGGGCCGAGGTGGCAGGGAACTGGCATGTCAGCACTGCCCTGAGAGTGCACACACCCAGCCAGGTTGTGACAATGCCCAGGTTCAGCCTCAACTTTGATCCAAAGTTGGAGTGGGCTCTGGGAGCAGGGAGAGGCCAGGAGGTAGGATCAGGTATGTCTGAGCCTGTAGGGGTAGGGGGGCTTGCCAGACCCCTGAGAGAGCAGAGGTGCCCTGGTCTGCAGTCAAGGCTGGACAGCTGCAGCTGTGCCTGGGAGGGCCGGGCTCCTGCCTGCCAACTCAGAAGGGGTGGGGCTACCACCTGTACCTGGCTCTCACCAGCTTTGTGGAGCGCACAGCCCCAGCCACTCCTCCTCTCTGCAGCCAGTGTCTCTGCAGTGGCTGCTCTACACGGGCTGCTGCTGCCATCGCAAGTGGGTCCTTGCAGGTACTTTGCTTGTTCGCTCGGCACTCTTGGAGGTCGTTAGAAGCCATAGCAACCCTGCTCGCCACACTATAGCTCCGGGGGCCCTGGGAGTCCTGCTCCCACAGATCCCACTTATGACACCATCTATGAAAAGAAAATCTTTAGCCGAATTAAATTTAAAGGAGCTTAACTGAGAAATGAATGATTCACAAATCAGGCAGCCCCCAGAATCACCGCAGATTCTGAGAGACTTCAGCACAGCCAAATGGTGGAAGAATTATAGGCAAAAAAAAGGGAAAGTGATGTACAGAAATCCGAAGTGAGGTGCAGAATCAACTGGATTGATTACAGTTCTCAACATTTGCCTTATTTAAATGCAGTTTGAACACTCGGCAGTGTATGAGTGGCTGAAGTTTGGTGGTTGGGATTGGGTAAGACTCAGCTACTGTTACAGGTGCATACTCCTAAGTTAGGTTTTCAGTCTTTCTACTATTAAGTTAGGTTGCAGTTTGTCCACGAGGACTCAAATATAGAAGTACAGAGTCTTTGCCAGACTATATTTAGTTCACTTTAATAGTTCCTGTTGTGACCTCACTGACAGTTCCCTTTTCTCTGAATTATTCTACTTTCTTCTCATCAGCTTATCCAAATGTTCCATCAGTCCCTGTTCATCTGACTCTCCAGTTTTCCTTGACTGATTCAGCCCTTTGTGATCTGGCAGTCCTGTTTCTCTACAGTTTGGACCTCTTCCTCAGTCCTTTGATCATAGGTTTAACTTCTTTGTAGCTATCCAAAAGTTACCTTAAGCTCAAAACATCCAAAGTGAAAGCCACATTCTCCTCTCTTCCCTTATGTGTATGGTATTACTGCCTTCCAGCCAGTGACTCAAACCACTAAAATGGGATTTCTTCTGGACTGGACTTTTCTTGCTTAGATCCAGCCTCATCTGGTGTTAAGAACTATTCCTTTTGTTTGCTTGTTCTTTTTTTTGTTTTGTTTTTTTGAGACAGGGTTTTGCTCTTGTCCCCCAGGCTGGACTGCAATGGCACGATCTCAGCTCACTGCAGCCTCCACATCCTGTGTTCAAGCAGTTCTCCTGCCTCAGCCTCCCAAGTAGCTGGAATTACAGGCATGTGTCACCATGCCCAGCTGATTTTGTATTTTTAGTAAAAACAGAGTTTCTCCATGTTGATCAGGCTGATCTCAAACTCCCAACCTCAGGTGATTCACCTGCCTCAGCCTCCCAAAGTGCTGGGATTACAGGTGTGAGTCACTGCGCCCGGCCTGCTTTTTCTTTTCATTTCATCCTAATGTCTGAATACAGTGCCAGTTAGGGGAGGAGCTCAGGTTGGTGCTCACTAACAAGCACAGAAGCTTTGTTACATTTACATTGTCATTCTTGGCACAACCTGAAGGGTGTGTTTGCTGGGTAATGAGGTTCAATCCCTTGCAACCTATGCGTCTAGCCAGCACATGTGGTGACATCCCTAGGGATCCATGAGAAAGAGAGAAAGCGTTCAGGAGTTAGTGGGACATGTTTGACAAGGGTCAATAAAAAAATATGCAAAGACAAAAAACAGGCACATTGTCATATTTTCTACCTTTGTTTATATAAACTTATGTCAGTGATTCTATGTAGTTTATGTTGATATACAATGTGTATAATATACTAACATATATAATATGTTTATAGTTTTAAAATTCCTGTCAGGTTTTCAGGTTCTTTTAAAGATTATATTGTTTCCTATTTCAGATAGCCATTTGAAAATGAGTGAGGAAAAATGGATATGTGCATGGCTTATAAGTGTGTTTATGGACTCAGACTGCAGTTAGTAGTTGATTTCATGGTTAAGAACAAAAATGACAGCCTCATTAACAGAAAATTTTAAATAGTTATAGTTTTAGCTCTGATATAAAATATGAAATATGCTCATTCTTGCATTTTTAGCCTAATAATATAAATCTCCACAGTCCATGTTTCAAATCAAGGTACTGCTTGTGATCTTTCACGAGTTTTTCAAGGTTTTAATTATCTGCTATGTAACAGTGTACCAGTAACCTTACTAGCTTAAACCAGGAATTTATTCTTTTTACATGTTTCAATTTTCTGGGTCAGGACGCTGGACAGGGCAGTGTGGGTTGGCAGCTTCATGATGTCTCTGGTCTCATCTGGAAGGACTCTAGTAGCAGGGGACATGGAGCAGGCACCCAGCCCTCTCTTTGTGGCCAGCACACACTTCCTCCCAGCCTAGCAGTGTCAGGGTAGTCAGGTTTGTCTGGCTTCTCCCAAGGTGTGTGCCTAGATTTCAGCAGAAAACAGAAAAACAAACAGGGCAAAGTTCAGGTCCGTCTCACACAAACAAACAAGAAGTAAAGATTAGATTGATAAATGGGTGGATGGATCTTGGGGAATCTCTGGTGAATGAAATTCAGACACTGGTATCGTAAATTGGCACAAGGACTCTGGCGTGCACCTACCCTGTGACCCTGCTATTGTATTGCAGTGTGTACCCTAGAGCATTTTTCCAGCTGTGTAATGAAATCTACTGAAGCTCACATCTGTAATCCCAGCACTTTTGAAGGCCAAGGTGGGCAGATCACTTGAGGCCACGAATTTGGGACCAGCCTGGCCAACATGGTGAAATCCCGTCTCTACTAGAAATACAAAAATTAGCTGGGTGTGGTGGTGCGTGCCTGTAGTCTCACTCAGCTCCTGGGGAGGCTGAGGCAGGAGGATCGCTTGAACCCAGGAGGCGGAGGCTGCAGTGAGCTGAGATCTCGCCATTGCACTACAGCCTGGGTGACAGAGAGGATCCATCTCACACACACACACACACACACACACACACACACACCTGGGCGACAGAGAAGAT